>VWPU01004738.1:77900-210727 GCA_013398955.1 Callaeas wilsoni | reverse complement strand
AACCATCCCATCCCATCCCATCCCATCCCATCCCATCCCATCCCATCCCATCCCATCCCATCCCAGCCCATCCCATCCTGTCCACCCCATCCCACCCCATCCCAGAGATGCAGAGTTAGGCCTCTCCCATTTTACATTATGTCAGACTTTTGGAAATGGGCGCTGGCACACTTTTCGAAAGTGGTTAAAGCATTTGAGAAGACAAATAATAAGTAATAATATGGGGTTGAAAATATACCTATGAAGTCCCAGATGGATTGGTATTTGGGATCAAGTCTTTTAAATGTGGCTATTAGTCATCTGAATGAATACTGAGAGTATAGATAGTGACTATAGGAACAGCATATTGAATAGGAGATTGTACAAACATAAGAAGGAACAAAGAAATAATAATAATTAAAAGGGCAGCCTAAATGGGTAGGAAAAATAGAGAAGAAGAAAAGCAAAGATTGAAACTGGGAATGGTGCCTGCAGGGGTGGCCATGCAGTATGACCATGTGAATGATCCTGATGGCCATTTGCACACACGCATGCAAAGGCACTTTCATTATCTTTTCTTTCCACTTCCACTCACGAAAAGGAGCTCTTCACCTAGCAAGGCTGACAAACTCCTTCATCTGAAAGCAGAGTGTGTGGAGAGAGAAGAGTCCTGCAATCACCGTAATTCACTCTTGCGGAGCGATTACTGGCTGTGCAGGACAAAGGTGCCCTCCTACAGCGCCTGCCCACTGTGTCAGACAAAAGCCTCCTCCCACGGTGCTCAGAAGATGCACAGCACAATGGTGGCCCCCTGCCGCGTTTACAAGATGTGTGGGACAAAGGTTTCCTATGCTGCACAGGAGCTGGGAGAGATCTTCATACATGCCTTAGCACTGAAATATTTCTGCAGAGAAAAGTTTCCAGGTTGAAAAGCTTCTCCACAGATACTAGCCACAGGGCTGACCTCAGGTCTGCTTCTCTAAGTGACAGCTCATCTCTAAATAGCACGGGCTTCAAAATGAATTAAGGGTGTTCCACGCCTTGGGGTTTAGTCCCCATTGGGATGGAGAATTCTGCTGCTCTTCAACAAGGTCTTGCTCAGCAGAGTTTGCTCCCTGTGATCACAATCTGCACTGAGACCCTGTCATGCTGCAAAATGCCAATGCAAGTAGCTTAGTCATCTTGTCTGTAGACAGTGGCAGAGGTTGCTTTTACATTTATGATTCAAACTACGTACCTAGAAGGCACTCAGTCTTATCAGAAATTGATTTAAATAGTTTGAAGGTTGAAATACAGAATTTTGTGGGCATTTGCAGGAACAGAAACACTTTAAACATTGTTAAACATGAGAAGCAACACAATTCATTTCTCCTTTACACATAAACTAACAGAGAAGGCAACTCCATCTGACTGGGTAGACAAGTGTGATAGACCTTTCAGAAAGGATTTTTTTTTCCCTGAAAGTTATGAATCAATGGAAATTTCTTTCTTTCTGACATTATCCACACATACATTGAAGAACTTCTTTAATTCTTAGGTATCCAATTCTGCAATTCTGTAACTCGGTAGCAACATAACAATACTGTCCAAATATGCACTTAGGTGTGAATAAGAGATGTTTCCTGCTTGTCCTGTGTCCATCTTTCTGTATGCTAACAAATTACTTCTGTATCACAAAGCTATTTCTGAACTGGAAGTCAACTTTTTTTTTTTCCCTTAAGTGCATTAGATATTATCAAGTATGACAGAACTACTCTTAATTCGTAAGGTTTCTCCACTTAAAATTCCTTTATCCTGTTGATCTGCATGGGAAGAAATTATTGTGTCTTTTGTGACTGTTTTAGTCTACTGATGTAAACACCCATGTCTCAAAGTCCAAAACAGAAGAAGCTCTCAGAGCATCCCCAGTAAAGCTAATGAAAAAGGAGATTAAAAAATACATCTTGCTTAAAATCACTGAATAGTTCTGACTAGTAAAATGAGAACTTCAGAAAAAATTGTGAATGAGTCCATAAGCTCAAGAACTTTGAGATCCAATGACCTTAGGAGTTTTTGCATAAGCACTTCTAGATGTTACAATGGTAAAGAAAGGTTAAAAGCTTAGGCAAAATTAAGAGACAAGCTGAAGATCAATTAATGAAATGAAAGCAGTAATTTCTGAGGGGACATAAAAAAACCCCAACCCCAAACCAATTCTCAAACTTTGATGTGTTTAGTTTGGCTAAGAAGTAATCGTTTGTGGAGTCATGGACATGATCATAATCTAAAAGTTACTGTGTTCTTTGGAGAAGCCAAGAGGGAAGAAACAGAACAATTTGAAGAAATGAAATACAGCTTATTAAGTGGGCTTAGACACACAATAAAGTGGTTAAGACTCAATATTCATATAAGAAAAATCATGGCAATGCTGGAAACTAGGCTACACATACTAAAGACATTTTCTACTTAGTTGTTATCTACTGGGACACAAAGCAGTTCTTATTTTTGTTGGACACATATTATCTAGAATAATCTTTAGTAGGATGATGAAAACAGAGCAATAAGCATCCTACCATCCCAGAAAAAAGATCACCTTTGAACTCCCATGCTTGCAATCAGCTTTTCTTCCACTCCTTGTTTACAACACACCAACCTCCCACAAGAAGCAAGTGGTTACAAATAGTAAAAAAAAAAAAAAAATTAGTAAATTCCTCTTGCCCTCTGAGCAACAAGACGCAAAGATTCACACAAAAGCTCATTGCAAGCAAGATCTGCAAAGTCGGAAAGAGATAGGAATCTAACACAGCCATCATTTTCCTCTACTCTTCATTTAATACTAAGGGCAGTCCCACGAGTACAGGTCATTTGGTTGTTCCTCTATGTATGAACTGGCCAAATAAGTGAAACTCGTGAGGTCGTTCTCTCCCGAGCACAGGTTACCAAAAGTTAGGTTGTTTTCTGGGTCACCAAAGTCAAGTAACTTTCTTCTGAGGATATATTAAAAAAGGTAAGAACAGTGTCTGAACAACACTCTCAGAGGCAGTAATTTCCAATGCAATGAAGTTTTGCAGGAGAGCAAGCCATTTCCATGAATAAGGGATCCAGTAAAGATGTACTCAGTATTATGCAACTGTAGATATTAAAACTCATGTTAAAATGGTGTACCATGCAGAGAGAAGTAGGTAGGGTTTGAAATTATATTTATATTGATATATCTGTTCATTTATTGCTATCTTTATCCCTATCTCTATACAATCTTCATATATCCATCTCCATCTATACAATATCTGTTATCAACAACACTATCTATCTATCTATCTATCTATCTATCTATCTATCTATCTATCTATCTATCCCTCCATCTATCTATCTATCCTTCCATCTATCTATTCATATCCGTAACTCCACCCTTACCTGTATGTAAAGACAAGTATAAAAATTCCTTACCTGAAAAACATGAGGTGGGATAATCAGGTTACATCTTACGAAGATATTTTTGGGCTAAGAACATACCTATGGAAGGTGCTGGATCTCACCAATGGAAATTAAGAACAGGTTAGACAACCATCTCTGAGGCATATTATGGGTGTAGCTGACCTCACCCTGGGCAATACGGACAAATTAAGTAACTTCTTGAGTTTCTTTCTATCCAGCCCTGTCTTTTCTGTGACTTCATTGGCTTTATTTAAGCAACATCTAAAACTGATTGTATTAGTAAGGTACTTCACAGTAGCTCTGAAGCATTTGAGTAATATATATTAGTGAGATAATTTTTAAAATGCATATGCATTTTTTCTATCATGACATGAATTAGGAAAAAAATCTATATAAAATTGCAAACAAGAGAACAAATAAAGTATATAGCATTTGAAAACAATTGTTTTCTCAACTAGGAGAAAGGAAAATTGGCTTTTAAAGAAAGCAAATTTCGACCTGCTCAAAACACAACACTTCACAAGAGAACTTACATCCACAAGACTTCTTGGGTGAGACCATGGAAAACCAAGTGTTCAAAGTCTCACAGCTTCCACAGGTTATAGATCTGAAAAATACTAATTTACCTGACAGATCTTAACATGCTGCAGCATGATGCAAGCTGTCAGTTATACCCCCTTCTCCTCCCTGCTTTGCAAAGACATGTCTAACGGAGTTTTGTAAGAGAGAAGTCATCATTACCATGCTTTTGCAAACTGAGCGGCTCAGCTACGATGAGGAATGGACCTGAGCTCTGCTGAGCCCGCAGCAGGAGCCCTGTTCATGCAGCACTGCCGTCAGTGGTAACAAGCACACAGGTTTTATAAAATATATTTAAACTCATTTAAAACATTCTGCAGCAATTCCTGCAAGTTACTTTAACCTGTAATACTCAAGAGCTGATTTTTAAATCTGAGTTTATTCCAAAATCCCACAGCTTTTTACTGCCTATGGGGCAGAGACCTGAAGAGTACACACTCTGCTACCTTGTGAGAGCACTACTATTGCAAGAAATTCATCAGTGATACTAGGACAAGGGAAACAACCAGCTGCTTAGAAAACAGCTCCTCTTTGTAACGGTATTTTATGATTATTTGTTTCCAAATAGTAATTGTGCCATCAAACATCTGCACATACCAGCAGCATAAGCATAAACCCACACCGTTTTGGCACCTTTCAAAAACACAGCAGACAATGCAACACCATGGAAATGGCAATGCCTGCACCACAGAGCAGCTAGGAAAGGCAGTAGTGCTTTACAATAACATGTTACATGACAGTAGAGACACATCATCTACTAAAAGTGTAAAAAGGTTCTTAATCACTAGCAGGATAAGCACATACTGCTTGCCAATTTGTGAAATTTTGGACCCAAGAACAAATTGCACTAAAGCAATTTTAAAATAAAGCAGTAGAACATAATTTTCTCTTCTTTCACACCAGAAGCAGAGCTTGAAGACTGGTGTGGATGCTGACATAGGCAGCTGTGGAAGTAAAGAAGGTCTTTTGAGGGACAGGAAGGAGCCTGTGTCAACTCATGACGGACAGTCAAGATAAGTCCAGAGTATTTTCATAGGTACAATGGTATTCACTAACCTATCTGCTTCATCTTGGGACTACTGCCTCTGGCTGGCTCCAACCTAACCCAACCAGCACAACCTAACCTAACCTAACCTAACCTAACCTAACCTAATCTAACCTAACCTAACGCAACTCAACACAATTCAAGTCCTTCAATGTGCCACTGGCACCATTCATCTTCTTCCTGCTCCTGGAGCAGTCGCAGAAAAGGCATTTCCCCTTGATCTGTCTTCAGAGGCTAATCCTGTGACGGGAAAGACAAAAAATCTCAAGAATCCAAGTGCTACCTCTACAGCGCCAGCTTTGGTCCTGTGGGAAACCTAACTTCATCTGCAACTGGTCCCCCCCTTCTGATGGCTGCTCCTGCAGATGGTGGAAATGAGATTAGCAAATGATGGGCTAAGATGGGGCTGTTGACCTGCTTTCCTTCTTCTCCTGGACACCAACTTCAGGAGTCACCACCTGCTGAAAGGGATTCACCTCCTTCCATCAAGAGAGGTGAAACTGAAGAGCTTAAATCAAAGCGATCCTGAATATCCCAATTCAGCCACTCATCACACCCTGAGGCGTCTAAGCTCCACAGACACCTCAACTCCTGACCTTAAAGCTTGCACCTTATAATGGTATCACTTCTGTACGTGCACAGAAACACATCAGTTTCGCAGTGAAATAGTTCCATGGGTCAGGCAGGTAGTGTTTCCGTGTCCCCCTCTCCCCTGCCCCATAATGCTGAGTAGGTGTGCAAGCCACCGGGGCAGGAATGCCCTCTTCTCTCCTTCCTGAGGCTTAATTTCACATGAATCTCTTCCTAGTCCTTGCCTGTTTTTCAACCACCTGTGACACCTGTTTCTCCAGAACACCTATTTCTCCAGGAAATCCAATTCTCAGTTCCTCTTCCACAACTTGCTCACCTGGCAGCTCTTCTTGAACTCATGCCCAGTGCCTGGCCTTGATCTTGTTGCATCTCATCCACACACTGACCCCAGTTGTCCTGTTATCATGGCCCATCAATTTCTGCCTTTTTCTGACTTTGCTTCAGCCATTTCAGGAAGACCTCCTCTACCTCATTGCTAGTGCACCCATCCAATTTCTCCTCACAAACACCTTTGTCTTCCAGCTGCTGGCATCAAACACATCTTCCTTCTCCATGTTTTCCTCTTAACAGCAAAAGAAAGTTCCAGGTCTGACTTTGACAAGTATTTTTAAAAGCTGAACACAGGATGCACCTACCACCCAGATGTAGTGGTGAGGGCAGAAAAAGAGGACACATCTGTGAAAATCCAGTTGCCCTACTCTGCACGATCAGAGAAATGAGATGTTTATCTCCTAGGTGAGAATGATGGTTTCATGGAACATTCAGGGCATTTTCTTAATGACTTAATGGAAAGGAAACATACTTGAGTTTGTAAAATGCTACGGGCCACCAGGACACAAACAACAAATAACAAATGGAGTTAGAAAATCAGGTTTGGGGAGTAACTAACAGATTCCCTTAAGTTTGATAAAATTTTAGTTAAGTAAGTATATTTTCTGGAGAAAATAAATTAAAATTTGCAGATTTGAGGTGTGAATAACCCTTGTGCACTTGCAGTAAGTAATTTAGGGCTAACCCCTAATAGATAAATTTTTCTTGTTTGCATTACACCAACTGCTGTCTATATATGTACACATATTACATCCTCCCACCCTGTGCATCCAGAACTTATATGACCCACTTCCAGGTGTCTTGCATAGCTGTACTAGTGAGAAAAATGGCAAGAAGATAGTGCTGTTTCACCAGTGAATTTACACCAACATAGTGAGGGTTAACTTTCTTTTACTAGCATGACCTTTGCTGATTGTTGTTAATGAACATTCTTGAAGGAGGCAGGTGACTGAACCCAGATGGTGGGGTTTTATGGACAATGATCATTGTTGTGGGTCAAGCACACCTGTGCTGCAATCATAAAATTAATAACCTCTACAACAACAGCTTTACATATGGCTGTGTCAGAAGAGTGCCGCTTGTGTGACTCACAACCTTTGGAGGTGCTATGTATAATTTATACCCAATTTGAAGTGCAAAGATTTTTCTCTCCCACAAGTCGTGGTAATCAATACAGGTCTGCACCTTTTACAGCCTGATGAGGTGAAGTGTGTGGCAAGGATCAGCTGCATTGGGCAAACAACACAGCTCATAAACACAGCTTTACAAAAGAGATCTCCAGTGGCCATTTCCCACACCTATGCTGTGAGAGCAAATAAAGGAGGAAACAATTTTTTGTAGGGGTATCATCCCTGCTTAGTGTCACAAACTAAATTAATTGCACATTTGCCTCAGAACTACTCAGAAACTTGAGGGATTTTTGCATGTCACATGGATTTTAGGCTTCTGCACTCTAATTCATAACACATCAAGACTTAATGCGGGATACTATGAAGCCCCTATATCATGGAAACTGGCAATTTAAGACTAAACACTAATTCACAAAGGCTTTGCAGATGTGAATTACAATAAATTTAACTAAGCTTAATAATATCACACTTCCCATGACTTAACCTCAGAGATGTCACTAGAGGGACTGTTTGAGATTAATGATCATAAAGCTGCATTTCATTCCCTGCTTAACCCTCCTCCTTGTTACAGCAGACGGCTGCTCTGCCTGGAAGTGCTCAGTGCATGTGCCTTGCTTCCTACCTCTTCTGAACAGCACCACCCAAAATCAGTCACGGGTGATGCTCAGGATGCAAGGGCAGCAAGCCAGTCACGCGGCAAAGAGTTTAAGACAGGCATCAGGTGGGGGAGGCAGTGAAGTGAGGCACAGGCAGAGCAAAGCCGAAGGCAGCCGCACGGCAGACAAGATGAGAAGGCATGTTGTGTGCTGGCATGCGCTGACCTCTGCCAACAGCTCTCCTGACATCCCTGTCTATGGGAGTCAGACATGAACATCGATGTGGGAGGTGGGTCTGCCAACAGTAGGAGGGAGAACTCAAAAGTCTGGGATGAACGTGAAGGGAAATATTAAGTTCATATTAAGGAAAAAAACCACTCCAACCAAATAACTCCTTCAGAGCTGTGGATGTTCACTGTGGGTTTGCTTGTGTGACTGGTAGGCCCCCATTGCTGCGATCTGGCTGGAGAAAGCTCAGTGAGACCCAGCAGTTAGTGGGATGAGAACAGACAGGGGTTTCTCCTGGAGAAACTGCAGATCATGTTCTGCTTTGCAGCCACAGGAAAAACACACCGGGACACAAAACAACCCCAAAATCAGAGTCTTTCTGCTAATACAGTTTTAAACATCCAATTGCAGAGTGGCAAGGTTTCTAACCATTTCCTTTAAATGCTACACTAACAAAATACGCTTAATTTGGGAGACCATATTTATTTCAGAACAGGGACTTCACTATTACCCTTTAAAAAATAACACAGTAAATAACATCAAGCTCCAAAGCTGTATCTTCAAGCTGACAGTCACTTCAATGTTGAAGAAACAATTTATGATCTCCCCATCAGTCAGAGAAAAAATAAATCCCCAAACATCCAAAGACAGAAAACAATGAAGCTTAATGACCTCCTTGTATTTGCAAATGCAATTTTCACTTCAAAATACAGTCCTGATCTAATAACTGATCTTTCCATGCAGAGTCTTCCAGCAGAACCAGTGTTGCTGAGACAGACCATGGAAAAATCAAGCAAAATCCCTTGGGTCATGGCAGAGATTTTTTGCCAAGCATTTAGCAATTCTAAAGAAAACTACTACAGTCTCTTCTATCCAGAAATATGGTTAAACCTTGGGAACTGGGGATAGAAACAGAAACTGACAGGAAAATATATTTGGAAGTGTAAGAGAGATGAAATATTTAAATGAGTTTCAAAATTTGGTGGTTCAAATTATTTTCTTTTCCTTACATCAAGAACCTCAGTTTTGTTTTTTCATAAAATTAGAACAAAATAAAAAGAAGCTGTTTCAAGGTAGTTTCTCTCTGAAGAATCACCAAACTGGAGTTATGTCACCTTGCATTAAAATTATCAGTTATTGCCACAGCTGCCCTACAAATACTACATTAAAAAAGCATGAAGAAAATCACTTAAATACATATGGGGAGTTGTTTTGTTGATGGCCCATGCATATCCTCATAATACTTATTGCTCCATTTTGGTTTAATTTGTCTAAACCACCATAGGTTGAATTTTTTCAAGCAAGTTTAAAGCAAACTGTTGACACATTAGGGAAAAGACTTCATCCTAAAAACAAGGATTGAGGCACAAGCTGAAATCTGTCTAAATAAGAGCAATATCAATATGCACAAACGCACAGACAACTAAAGTTTGACAGTCATTGCTCATACAATCCTGCAATGAGATAATATGAAAACTATCTCCTGTAGAGGGAAGTTAGAGAGGAGCTCATATATTAACAGTTAAGGAAAACTTGTGCTGTGGCTGGAACATTCCCTGTTAGTTCGAGGATAAAGGAAACATTACAACCACAATATATTGCCATATTAAATTAAGAAAACATTTATTTTTTCACTCTGTTGTGAAAAGTGAAAAGTCTGTGAGTGACTAAAAAGCAAAGACCTTGAAGTCAACAACATCCTCATCTGTTTTATCATGTTTTACAGTTCCAGAATGAAAAATACTTCACATCAGTGTCTCTGTAGCCACGATTGTTATTTTCCACACTAACCAAATGAAGTTTTACAGTGTAAATATTCCACATTTTCATGGGTTTCAGAATTGCTTTTCCAGTTCTGCATTCAGACACGTTGAAAGCCTAAAAGACTCCCTCTGAGGAAGGACTGCTGAGGGGACAGGACATCGTAAATATAGAGTTTGCTCTCCTTTGTGAAGCTGGGGAAAGCAGCAGCCAGGCAGCTCAGGAAACTTCGTGCCATGCTGAGGTCTGTGCATCTCAGCATCTGCAATGGGAGAATGGGTAGGAAAGGTCTGGAAGGAACAGGTGTGATCAAGAAAATTTGCCACTTTTTATTGCGAAGAACTCAGACCCCAAGGCAAATCTGCTTCCATGCCAAAATGTCTTCAGCAAAAGAGGACTGCAACAGCAGCTCCTGTGCAGCTGTGAGAGGAGCAGTGAAGCCTGCTCACCAAGGTTATGCCTTCTGCAGCTGCAGAAACTTTCTCAGAGCCTTGGCATGAAGGACACCCTGCCTCGTGCTGCACACTGACAAGGTGCTCCTGCTCTTTCACAGGAAGAGAAATGGGGCATGTAAATCCACCTGTGGTGGAAATGCATCCCATCCACTACCATGGCAATAGGTGTAAGCATCAGGATTTGTCCTATAAGCCTAGGTGCAAGCATGCTGGTAGGAAGTAAGTTTGCTACTGGTCTAAATTAAGAATACCCTCATCTGTCATTAATTTTCATATTTTCTGCCCAGGAGATACTAAGGATGCTCACTGAAGGAATCCTGCTCCCCAACTTGCACAATGCTGACTGGGCTGTACTTTTAAAGTGCATGTAAGTACTTAAATTATGTTTCACAACAAAAAAAATTCAGTAAAAACCCCACCAAATCCCACAACAAAACTAATAAAATAAATCTCTGACAGGCATGCTTAACAAATCAACTAGTTGCAACAGCTTTGGTGTGGCCTGAGAAGTACTGAAACCAAATGTTTCCTTATGACATCCATTACTTAAGGTGAATTTCTGAAATATGAAAAACAGATTCTTTTGAATAGATCACAGAGAAATTCTTATCTGACTTTTGTGTATAACGCAAGTAAGTCCTCTGTAGTTTGGGATCTCCACAGCTCCCTTTGTAACTTGTTTTCAGTTGTTTACAAATTTTGCCAGGCTAAGAATTTGGGATGAAAACTTCCATGCCCTTTCTCTGCCTTAGGCTGATTATTTTTTTTTTTTTTAATGTTTCAAGCGAGAGGATTTAGTCACTTCAGGAAATAAGATTGAGGAAAAACATATTTTGGCCCTGTTGGGAGGAATAAAAAACAAAACAAACAAGAAAATTAAAAAACGGTCTTACAAGAATTCTGCTGAACAGCTCCTGTATCTCTATTCTTCATAGTTTGAAATTTGGAAGGTAAGGTCCCTGTTATGCTTTTGCAGTTCCCATGAAAAAACAGCCAGCTTTTTGCCTAGCCACAAGCCTTTCAAAAAACTCATTTGCATATACTCAGCACAGAATCTCCAGAATCTGGAAGTCTAAGTGGCCAAAGATTCCTCTGAAGATGCTGTTTGCCCAGAGTGGACAGGGCTAAGGCAGACTTTTTTTTTGCCACTGCTGCTCCCAGATGTTGCAGTCTATTGTGGCATCAGGCACAGGAACTAAGCGCAGGCAGCACTCTGTCCTGGGCTCCAAATGCAGGTAGAAAAAGGGGAGAATGGGAAAAAAGTAGCCTAATGTAAATAGAGAGGAGAACAAGTCCCTGGGGGGAAGATGGATGAGTGAATCAAGACAGGAGATTGACTGTGTAAAAAGATCAAAGAGAAGTGGCATAGGAACACCAAGGAATGTGAAGGGAACATCTTTGCAGGAGAAGGAAAGACATTGAAAAGCAGGGAACTGGCTTCGAAGAGAGGTTAGGAGGCAGACCTGAGGGACAGCAGGCAGTCTGGACACAGCAGGGACAGGTGAGCAGACATGGAGGGGAGGAGAGGCACAGTGGGACATGACTCTCCAAACTAGGTAAGAGGTGCCTTATGGGAGACACAGGCTCTCCAGGCAAAGACAAAGCTGGCAGTGCTTCATTCTCCCTCGGCTGTGGGTCACTCAGAAGGTGACAATCTACTGCACTAATACTCTCAGCACCTCTACCTCACGTCACCAGCTCATGCGTCTGAGCCTAAACTCCATATCTGAAATTTCCACCTCTGCAGCTGACCTGCAGCCATAGAACATCGCATGATAAAACTGCCTTTCTTAGTCTTATTCTGGTTGAAGAAAACAAATTACACACAGAAAACTGTATTAGGAGAATATTTGAAGCATGCATGCTGAAGGGACAAGTTAAGGACATTCAGTTTAGTCAATGTCAAAATGGTTCAGGCAAAACTGAGGGGGCATGGTGCTTATTGGTGCTGCCCTGGTACAGCTTGTGTTGACCTTGCAGGGAGTGTTATGCTACCCTTGAGGATCACTTGCGCATTTTTCCAGCAGACGCCTCTGTTGACCTGCAGCTATTGCCTGGGAGTGGAAGGAACTGGTCCAAACATATGAGGCTTTTGCAGCAAAATGTGAAATAATTTCATTTCAATGCATCACAGTGAGTAAATGAAGGAGAATGTAACACAGTTTGGATATGGGAAATTCCTGTAATACAATGCTGTGAAATGTATATTGGCTATTACATGGGCAGTGAAAGAAATTGTGTGTGTTTGGATGAAAACCCCCAGGTATTTAAAGCAAAAGCTAGTGGCTATTTTAAAAAGTATCAATAAGGAATTAATCTCATTAATGGAAAAAAACTTGACAGAGCCCCAAGCTCCAAGAAGGATTTTTTGAGCATCTGTAGGCAGGAGTCTCACCGCAAGCAGCTCACAGCGAAGCTGGCTCTCTAATCTTTGCTGGTGCAAAGACATGACTCATATGGTTTCTTACACTCAAAGTTTTCAGGTCACCTAAATACCCAGTAACCAAAGAAGAGCAAAGCTTCCCCTAATGATCAGTCTTAAATTTTTATCTTAATCTACATGATGGTAACTGCTATTTTAACCTAAGAGTGTAGCTGCATTATGTAGTTGTGATCACTGCAAAGAATGAGAGGTAATACAGAAATAATGGTTTGTTATGGAAAAACAGATGAGGTACACAACAAGGAAACTGAAAGCCACACAAGGCAACGGAAAGCTATATGTTACTATTATTTCACTCTTTACTGAGATGATGACTGACAGTAATTTGAAGACACATCATGGATCCTTTAATGATATTGTGTGATCCAACAGGATCCTCTCTTGCAAACATGTAAGTGAGGTGACTTGTTTCATAGCAGTCTGTTACTGTGCTTTCCCACCTGTTCAAAATAAACCTTGTTCAAGCCAAAATAATTGCTTTGCAAGCCTACCTCCAACTTTTTCTTAGGGTGATCCACAGTCCACCAAAAATCACTGATGCATTAGCATCTAAACTAGCAGAGGAGCTGAGTAACACTGGTGATGGGTTGAATGTAACAATTCCAAGAGACATCACCAGTTGGCTTGGTCTGGGGACGCAAAAGCCCTGTGGTTCTGCAAATCTAGCAGAAATGGTCTGCAGAGCTGCACTCTCTGCAGAGGGCAAATTGCCTTTGAAGGATACAATACAGGTAGGAGTACAAAAGTATGAAGCACAAAATGTTTGTATCTTGCCATTGTTTGCTCTAGCATGAGCTTCAGCTGGTCTGTCACTGTAACATAAGTCAATTAAAAGTTTGAAAGCTTCATACATTGTTGGAGCTAAGAATGGCTGGTCACTAAAAGCAGTATTATTCTGTCACCCCATCACATCCATCTGTAAACTCATCCCTGAAGTTTGCTTCCGTGGCTTTAGATAATATTTACTTTTTTTTTTTTGACGTTTGGTTAACAGAACAGTGATAAAGATAATGAATAAATGAAAAAACTGTATGAAGAATCATGCAAGAGATCATAAATGGCAGATTTAGTATCAGCAATGGCAGTTTTAATAATTGTCTTACAGGAAAGAACAATGCATCCAAATTTTAACTTTGTATGATATATGATGCTATGACATACATGAGTTACTTATTTTGGAATGACAGCCATGCATGGTTTCTTTTCCTTGTGTCAGCTGCTAGCACATACATTTCTGTGCTAATATGATAGTATTCTTCGAATGAGATAAAAAGGAAGGATGACTGAGCCACAGGCTGCTTTGCAGCAAGCAGAATCAATTATCCCCCCAAACAATTTAACTGATCAATTTCAAATACAGGAAATCTGCTGAGTCCAATCAAGTCATAGAAGGCTCAGTTTGAAGAGCAGATACCTAATACTCATATGAAATATGTAACAAGCCAGGCAAATTATGCAATCATTAATATGCCCAAAGAGGAAATCACCTTATAAACATTCATGTTCAGCAGCATATTTACGGCAGTTACACTGCTCATGCAACATGTTACCATTTAGATAACACAACACATGTTGCACACTCTTATCCATGTTTTATGGCCCAGTATCTTTTACCAACTATTGTCTGTTGCTCTGTTTACTAGTGTCATACCACAACATCCATCCTGGGCTTGGCAATGACAGATGTTGCTATACATACTCACAACACGATATTTTGCTTAGCACCACAGGATGCTCTACCTTGGCTCTGTGCAGTACACAAACTGCTAATGCAAAAATCCCAGTTTTTAGTGGCTCTGAAAAGGCATAATGTTACAGGACCTTGATTTATTCCAGCAGACTCTTAACCCATGCATTTACCAGTACCTTTTTAATTTCAGATTTTCAGGACAATAACTCTTCTACTCTCTTTCTCTTGAATGCAAACTGGGCACTAGCACAAACATTTCTTTCTTAAAATAGTAATATCCCATCTGTTTAACTCTCTAAAGTGAGAAACTCAGCAGCTAACCCATTATAGAATGTCAAATGTCCGTAAGACATGAATTAGTTTGTTGAACAACAGTTACTGGGCTTTACTGATGTTTTTGGGTTTTTCAAGTTTTTCCTCTTCAAAATATCTACCTCCAAAATTGAAGTGATGTCATTAAGCATAGAAGACTAATTGGCAGGCTTCTCAGGGAGTAGGCAGGTAACGGTGAGTTTTCTTTAAAGGGCTCATGATACATATGCTCATTTAACACTATCTTCATGTAGATAAAGAGTGGGAATAAGAGTGTGAAAAATCTGAAGCCAGAATAAAAACAAGACTAAAAGAATTTAGGTTTTCACTTTTTAAAGATTAATACCTGGGAAAAAAAAGTGTTTCATTTCATACAATTGCCAGCTTTGCAGTCCATACAGGCCCCCTTACAGCCTCTTCAAAGAAAATAAAGACAGATCACTGTGCAAGCAGCAACATAAATTTCTGCTGTGGCACTTTTGCTAAGGGGAATGTTTGAGTTATGAATTTGCAACAAGTTTTAACTATAAAATGATGAAAACCTGGCACTTTCACAAAGCCCCATCAACAAAAAAATACTGCACATCAGGTAGCAGTGCTTAAAACCACTGCTCTTTGCCTTCCCTTACACATGGCATGGTTCACACCTCTAGGGACCAAATGTCCTATGAATCACTTGAGATTTGTCTCCATCACCTGGAAGCTTGAAGTTATGGGTCATGGTATTGCATGATACAGATATTCCCTTCAGACCCATCTTTTCTTTTATGACATCAAAAAATAAACCCACCTAAATTCTTGAACAGTTATTACATGTCTCAGATTCTTTTAGGAGGAACAGGCCAAAGTCAAGCTTGCTGAGCCATACCCCAACCAGAACCCCCATGATTTTAAAGATGTAAGTATCTTACCATTATTTCAGTGTGCCACACTGTCACAAAGGGGCATTCTAAGTGTTAAGGTTGTATGCTGAGCTATCAAAGATTCATGCAGAAATGTACCAACATCCTTCATATAAAGCTAATCAAATTTGAAATTACTGACATGTCACCTTGAGGAGGAATTTTATTTATTATTTGCCAAGTAATCCAGAAAACAGTGAGACGCACAGCTATAAGAATTACTGTTATACTGACTTCATGACTTTACCTTAGTTTTTGTTGTTGCTTTTGTGCCTGCCCTAAATAATGATAAACAACAAAACTTTCTTTGTGCCGTTAAGTCGCATGAAGGTGAAATATGGTTGCCTAGAAGTGTGTGGCTGCACAAGAGTTGTTTGCTATCAATTAATGATACGTGACAGAAAGCACAAAATGGTGTGAAGCCAGCTTTCTTCTTTGCAATCGTCCCATACTCAACGGGGAACGTTGCCAAAAGTCATATGAGTTCCATGACCTTCCTTCCTTGTTTCTGGGTGGCAGGACCTGCTTCAGTGAGATCAGATATCACACAAATAGCATGCAAGTTTTCAAATGCCACTCAGTTTAAATGCATACCTAATTTGTAGCATATTAACTGATTTGTGCTCATAAATCACAACATTGGCAAACACAAACCAGGCATTGTGTCTGCAGTTCTCAGGCACAAATGCACACTAAGCACTTGAAAATCTACCTCACTATTAGCATTACATCAAACACATGACTTGGCTTCACAAGATAAAGACAATGTAGGATCCACCTCAAAAAAGTCACACACCTGGTCAATTGTGCTGCAGCATTTAATGATCTGTACCATGTTTTAACACATTGCGCCCATGTATGCTGTCGACTGAGTTCTTCAAAGTAAAGGTTTGGTTTCCGCACTGGTATTTGCTCTTTGTTGTTATGTATAGTTCTGTATGTATAAGAACACATGTTTATGGCACAATGTAAATAAGAATTCCACGTTTGAGATCAGCTATCCTGGTAAGTATAAGACTATGCATATAAACAAATCTGTTCACTACCTTCAAATACTTTTGTCATATAATTATATCTCATAAATATCCTCACAGACATACAGAATATATTCTTAGGAAATTTGCCATAGAATGTTGCTGCTTATATTAAGTAAATGGTGTATTTGTGTACTATGCTCCATACTTACATACATGAAACATATTTGTATACTTACAGAACTGCCAAATATTTCAGTTCTGTTACTATATAAACACATTGATATTACTGAAAAAACCCCCATCCTTCTACTAACTTTCCTAAGTCTTTTTGAGACTGGGTTACCAACACACCTTTCAGAAAATGTGTTTTTATACTGACAAGGCCACATCACACTAGAACTAAGGATAATATACAACTAGGTAGGCTTGCAGCTAAGAACACAGCTTTTATCAATCCAATTAAATCAGGACTTATTCAAACTGTAGCCTTCACTGCTATCTCCATTACCTGCTATCTCCTAGTGCCAAACACTCGACATGAACTACCTTGATGTAACCTGCCATTTCCCCATAGCAGCCCATTTTGGGTATTATCAACTAAACTTTTGAATCAAGTTACCAAACCTTTCCTTTCCCAGATGATATACACATGCTAGGATGCACAACACTCTTTCTTGTGTTTTACCACTAAACCCACAGCAGGCACCAGAGATGCCCAGATGGACCAATAAAACGAACGGGAAATGTGTGCAGAAGGCGGCAAAATGAGATTGTGAACTATGGCTTTTTACCATATTCCAAATTTCCTTTTTTTCCCCGGCCTTCGTAATCCATAAAAAAAGCCAAAAAGTGCACTTTTGTACACATGGCTTTGAAAACATTTGCTTCAAACTTCATCAAAAAGATCAAGAAGAAACTCAGATTCTGAAAATGTGGGAATTTTCAAAATGCAATTTCGGTAACTAAAAGAGTAACAAGGGATGTGAGGAGAATTTCAAAATATTAGCATTAACAACTTTCTTTTTTTAGACAGGTTCTGTCTGGCAAATAAAGCCGTTAAGTGACTCCAGTAGCATCAATATTATACACAAAAATGGGATATCATTAATAACAATGAAGAAGAAAAGAATTCTCATGGGAGATATAAAATGCATGTGCAACAAGTTAAACCCTCACTCTCCTAATCCAGTCTGAGCCATTTAATTTCTAGGGTTTTTAAAATATATTAAAAGGTTTGCTTTTCCCCCCCCACAAAAACCTTTTAAGAGGCATTCATAACACTGTCACAAAAGTAGAAAGCTAGCACAGATGACTTTGTCTACTTGCTATTGAAGCGAAGGATAGGCCTGATGCCTAATCTGAAGCTGACCTAATAGATAAAACCCTTGGGGTCTCAAATTTACATTTCATAAGCTTAATATTCTGCCTGATTTATGATTTGCCTTCTTAAACAAAGAAGGATGTACTTAACAACTTTACTTTTGTGTGGTTAACTGTTGATCTGAAAATGGCACATAAAATGCATTTACATCAGCACTGCCTAATAGGCCCATAATGATTCTTTATTATGCTTCAGTGAAAGGCAACTGAGTGACAAGTAACTGATTTTGTAGATCAAATAACTTTCTGCCACCCCCACACAGCTCCCAGCTGCTGCACACTTTATATGCCAATACAAATACAGTTGTAAAGTAGACAAATATATTATAACTATGTTATTAAATGAGACACAACACGGGGTGTTGCAAGTATTTGAGAGCCGTTCAATGCCGTGACTGGGAATTACAAGCATGCAAAATCACACATTAAAGGGGCTTCAGTTCAAAATTACTGCAATCTTCCCTCTGTTACTTTTTTATATATGGTTTTAGAACTGATTTTGCTCAGATAATACCTCTTCTTTTTTTGTTTTTCCCTGTAGAGGGCTGAAGAAGCCTGGGGCACGCTTTCCCTCTATGTATAAGAGGTATTTAAAGCAAAGCATTTTAGTATAAAAACAGATGTGCAGAACTCCTGATATTGGAAGCTTATGGTGACGACACCATGCACCTGAAAATGCACACTCGGCTGAAATGCTGTAAAAGCCTCTTGTGTGCCAAATTTTATTTTTATGTATTACCCTGCAAGTAAATAATGATAAGACATCAGAGCCTGTCTGATAATCTTTGACAACAGCCCTAACCCTGTCATCACGGCCATGGGAGAAATCGGCATATACTCAGCTCTGACCCACCGAGCCTTTTATCTATGTGTGTCTCCATGGACCAGGCAAATAAAGGGCAACTGGTAATTTACACATGAATCAACTTTCTTGTCAGCGCAGGCACCAGAGACGTCCCTTTTCTCTACCACAGCGAGGAAAAGCATCCAGGTCTGAGCTTGTCTCTCCAGAAATCATGCAAGCCAAAGAGTGATGTATTGGGAAATGGTGTGTTGGCAGAGGTATGCTCTTCTGGACGCCAGATAAAAAATGGCATCCGCAAAGAAGCAGATAAATATTGGGCTTGAAACAGGACTGACAGCAGCAGTGAGCCTTTGTCCTATTCAAAACATGCAATGTCATACAAACTGAAGCCAAGATACAATCCTGATAGAAGATTATACAAGATATCTGAGTGGGTATCTGTAAGGAATTCAGCCTACATTTTAATAAGGTACAAATCTTGCAATGCCTCAGGTCTCATTTCCACTTTCCTGCAGCTGCCTTTTGAAAAGGTATGCAGATTGTCTTGGGCTTGCAAGACACTGGACATGGGCATGTAATAGCACTGATAAAATAATCCATGAGAATTATTTGTGATGAAAATTAGCCTAAAACATTGCAATGTGAAAGTCATCTGTAACGATAAAGCAGTGCTTGTCTTCAGCTTATATCTCATTACAAAGAGAAACTTTTATTGGTCTATAGGCACCACTCATACTCTCTTTCCCACAGTGAAAAGCAGTGAAGCAGGGTACAGCACAGTTCTGTTGAACAGTCAAGATCTCAAAGGCACTTCTGTCGTTTAAACCACTGCAACCATCATACTGCTATAAAACAAAGACAGATGTTTTATTGCTAGATTTGGCATTTTATACATGCCTATTTCTGAAAACTTAAGCTTTTGTGCATTGTTACATCCACTCTGCTGCTGCAGAGATTTTTCTCTGCATTCGTAAAATAGAAAGGATGACACAGACTGCCACCAGTGAAAAGCTTGAATTAAATATCAGAAGTTGGGTCACCTAGCACTGCAAAGCTTCATCAGCAGGTAAGGTCCCTTCACTGGCAGACTCCTGAGGAAGACTTTCTGGAGGCAGTGGCTCTTGCTTGCAGCTGAATTCAGAGAGACATATTTTCCTTTCCTCAGTCTTTTTCCACTCTACCATTGATGCTATTTCCCTAAGCCCCATCCATCACTCTCTTGTCTCCATTTCTGTCACTTGTGCTAACATTTGCTTGGAGGGGCCAGGACTGATTAGAAAGGTAGGGATGAAACTGCCATCACTGCCCATCCTCCAAGCAGCTCTTAGTAACCGTAGGCACTAAACAAATATGTAATGTACAACTACTTAAAATAAGAAAAAAGAAATGATTACAGTTACTGGTGCCATGTCTTTGCCTTCTCTAAACCTGACATGTAAAATAAAACTTAATCTTTTTCTTCTTTTTACCCCAGGTAAATTTTCCTGCTTTTTACAATTACATCTTTTCTTCAGTTGTTACCTGAAGTTAGCCTGTCTTTTGTTTAACACTTACTCAAAAATATATTCATTTGTGAGGAAGCTTACAGCACACTTCTTTCCTTCCTAAAGTATGTGAGAATACAGATATGGTTCAAGGAATTGATTTCACATTTCCAAAATAATTTCCGTAAGAGCAATAGCCATGTACTTGATGGACAAAACAGGCCTCACTACTGAACTTCATCATTCTAGTATTTACATGGTGATACACAGTTTTAAAAGAATGAGATGGGTTGGATATGCACTCATTTAAATCTAATAGCAATACAGCTAATATCAGATCTGAGTTTATTAGCGTGGTGCATTTTCTGTGAGCACAAACTGACTAGATGCCAATGATTTTTGAACTACATAGTCAAGCCAATTAGTTCTAAGAAATAAAGTGATACTTCTCTCTAGTGTCATACTAAGTGCTACAGTATGAATTATGCTGCTGATAAAGATGTTGCTATAAGCCAAAACACAACTACAATGACTTAATCAACTTGTAAAATTTACATAAGCATAATAAGAAATGCAGCTTTGAAAGAGCTGCATTAATGTTGCTAAATATATGTTTTTAATGGTCATTGAAAACAAAGGTAAAAATTCAATATAAAATGCAGGGTTTTTTCATGGACATGAAATCTCATTCTCTCTGTTTTCTGGAACTCACACTTGGCTCACTTTGCCTGCTGCTGTTGCGTAAATCCTGTGTAACACTCCTAACACCATTCTCACCTGATTTGTTAAAGCCAGCACTGATGCCCAGGCTCACTGACTAGACCACAGTCACAGTGTTGCCTTTTCATTGTCCTGCCAATGAACCCCTTCTGTGCAGATACTCCTCCTGAATGTAACTGTAAAGACCCTTCTTCGTATTTTAGAGCTTTGACCATGCACTCTTCTATTTGGTTTTTTTTTCATCTCTGCTTTCTTGATCATGTCTCATATCAGGAAATTTTTTTCACTTTGAGAGTCCACAGACTTCATTTATGCTGATAAACTTAACACAAGGAAGAACATTGTTGAGCACTGCATCCAGCTGGCACTGAATGACCTGTGCCTGTCCTCAAACTAAAGTCTCCTCAGCCCCAAAACAGGGTGATAGCATCCAGATGCCTCTGGAGAACAGACCTGGGGAAACCCTCACTCCAGACCTGTGCATAAAGAGCACCCCTTGGCATGGGCACAGGTGTACCAGCCATTTTGTGGGGAGCACAAAAGCAGAGGCAGCCACCAGGGCTGTTCTCAGGCACTTTTATTTACTAACTCAGACATATGTGAGCTTCCTGTCTCCTGCCCAAACTCATTTCAAACTCACTCCTGCCTCCAGTCAGCTCATCCAAGTGAAAGTCCTCTAAGTATTAACTTCTGCAATCTTTTTCCATAAACTCTGCAGACCCACTTGATGAACTTCCTTCAAGTTCCTCAATAAAGTTCTCCTTTGCTGAAGTGCCAGCAAAGAATGAGAATAATTAGGCTACTGGTCCTTTTGACAAACACTGTCACACTATACAGTGGTGTTTTGTGGCTTTCTTGTTTGCCAGATTTCAGGATATGAGGGGACTTTGCATAGTGCTTACAGAGCCTACAGCTACCAGTTTTCAGGGAAGTACCCATACTGCCAAATTTCTTGAAAGGGCCATGCCGAGGTCAGGGCAGATCAAAGCATGTACTACCGCTAAGCTGGACCAGGCATCATGAAGCTCTGCCTAACACCAAGTGGCTTCCCTTAACAAGAACAGCTGAAAACTGCTGGAAAAACACAGTCACCAGCTTTTCACCATCATCACTGTAGACACTTGTTTTGGTGGCTTACCCCATTTTGTTGGTCCTGTGCAGAAGTGCCTTTTGCAGGCAGCTATAGAAGCTCTGAACTTGTACCCAGCAAAGATGGACAACAGAAATAAGAAAGGAGGCTGACATTGTGTTTTCACAACCAGGACAGATTAAACACTGACAGCCCTTCTTAGCATGCACATTCAGAGATGAAACGTACTGTTGCCCCTCTCCAGGTACACAATCATATGGGTTTATATTTCCATCCTTCGAATGTATGTTTTTGCTTTGCCTTCACTTGCCTTGACTAGTTGAAGGGAAGGTGTACCTTGCCTTTTCTCCTTTTGCAGAAAAGCAGAGCCTGTCTCAGAGAGCCGAAATCCTCTGTGGGAAGAGAGAGGTAAGTCCCTTACATTTATGCTGAACAAATCAGACACCTCTATTGCAAATCTGATTTCATTGATATTTATCTGTGACATTTGAGCACAGCAATGTGGCGGTGCATTTTCAAAGTTCTCCCACCAGCTTTAAGTTTCTTTTGTAGCTAGAAGATGGCCAGCCTTTCTCACAGAATTTATATGTCGCAAATATCTCTTGACCATGCTGAGGGACTAATACACAAATACTCATTCCCATGTAGGATACACTAAGGCCATATTTTGACTACAAGTGACATGGTCTTATTTTCTCTTAATGTCTAATTAAAATCCAGCAGTGGACTCAATTAACTTGGTTTGCAAGGGAATTCAATAATGAACTTCAAGATGCAAGGGCAATGAGATGGCATCCAAATTAACATTGTTAGAAGACAGAGCAGGTGAATGCTGTCTGTGAAACTCAGCAACTTCCTTAATCACACAGTCCCCAAATAAAAATACATTTAAATGTAGAAGTAAGAACATACTTTCTGAACAAGTCTGGGAGAAGCCAGAGGACCTCGGCACCACCCTGCCCAGAGCTCCCAAGCACATCCTTCAGGCAGAACTCAGCTCACGGATCAACCCCATTAACGCAACTGCTCCTTGGACAAACCCTAAATACATAGACAAAAGGGCTTCTGAGCTGTCTTCTGAGGCTGAAGAAACCTGCTTCCACCAGTGACAAACTTATTTGTGGTATATGACTGCCATTTACATTTACTAAACGATTTACATTTTAACATCGTCTCTGCTACTGTTAGCCGGCTATGGTCTGATTCAGCAGATCAGTTAAACAATTTGCAAACCAGAAGGAAATAGGACAGGACCAATAATAAGAAAAAACAATAGAGCAGAATGCAATTCATAACTTGGATGGGTTAATCCAAACATTAAATATGCTAAGTAATGCTGCATTCTCTGTAAGGAATAACTTGAGGCAGTACCTGGGTCAATAAAATGTTTGCAGGAGACCTTTAGCACAACTGTACTGATAAATTTGCTGACAAAGACTTCTGTTGTTTCTTTGATTTAGTTCTGTCGATAACTTTATTTCTTCATCCACCTCTTCTACCCTGCCTTTCCAGCTGAGCTGAGGATAGTCACATACATAAAAATAACATGTCAACAAGAGGATATAAATTTTTTTATATACAATTTTTTCCCCTCACAACTGACATAAATGACCACCAGGATTTGGGCAGTGTAAAGTGCTCCCATATCACTGCAGCTATCATGACCTGCTCAGGTTCACTTCTGCAGCATGCACAGACCTTCTCTACATATGCTGAACCTGCTGCTGAGCCCCTTCCTGACACAGGGCGTCTACACAGTGATGGTACTTGAATTCCTAAGAAGTAGTGGAGCTGAAAACACACACGGACCAGCTGCACCTGGCGGCTGTCCCAGGAAAAAAAAGCTGCAGAAATGGTGTATGCAAACTCCATCTTGGAAAAGAGATATATTTTTGCATGTAAGGAATAACAAGGTCATCATACAGAAATACTCGCAGATGTGCCAAGCTGGATATGTTTCTTTTTAATAAGGATTACTGATCTATTTAAAGAACATGTGTCAGGCTAAGTATTTAGATGAATGACTTGGAACTTTACTGTGATTCATGGAATTTGATTAAGTGCATTTTCCTGTTACTCAGGTAAGTATTTTTATTCATTTTATTCATAATTTTATTTTATTAATCTGTGACCTCCCACCAAGAATAAACATGAAATAGGAATTTGCTCAACTTTTAGTCATTCAAAGTATTCAAATCTGTGTCTCTCACATGCATAATCTCACCTTCCTGTATAAACAAATTATGTAAAACACAAACATTTTACTATTAATAACTTACTAAGAGACCACAGAGAACATGATTTAAACCTCTATGTTAAATATTGTTTTAAAAAAGACAGTTATTTGTGGGACAAAATCAGACAGCAATTTATTTAAAATTAGTTCAAAGTAAAAAATATTTACATTTATTTTTATTTAGATGTTAGCTGAAAACATCTAATTAAAAAAAATCTGTTTGTAAGCCCAGCGGTAAAAACATTAATGTCTGTTCCTGTGTTAGAGTGCACTCCAGGCTTCAAATAAATCCCAACATACATTCTACTTTCTTTATTACCCCCTGCATTTTTTTTTTCATACTGAGTACATTTTATTAAAATGAAATTTGTATTTTAGGAATGGAGCAATTTAAAATATTGGCATCTAAAGGGCTTCTTAGGCAGTATTACTTGGTTTGACCCTGAAGGTTTTGTTTTGGTACAGAATATAAAACCATTTCCTCAAGATATTTTGTGTTCAGCATAAAATATTAAAAAGATCTCATTTCCAAGAAGTCTGGTGGGAGTTCAGGACAGATGCGTTGCATCTTTTTTTGAAAAACTTTTTGCAGCATTATTGTGTCTAATTAGCCCTGATGATTTACCCATGACAGTATGAACTTCTTGTGAGGAAAGTGGAACATAATCTTTGGAGTGAAGAACAAACATGGTTTTGGGGAAATGGGAGGGAGCAAAAGCACCGACTAGAAGTGGTTTATAACAAATGCCCCCAAGTAGTCCTGTGAGTTTTCACTTATTTATGCACCACCATATGATCCATCTTTTTGCCTTCTGTGCTACAAACCGGGGTTCATGCATCTCGCACGTTGGCTTTGCAATCATGTCGCTGCTCCTGTCTGTGGCTGACAACTAGTTACAGAGGACCAACCATCACTGGATGAGCTAAAGGTGAAGCTAAAAGCCTGACATGGATGAGGGGAGGCATCACTAATCATGCACCACTCTCTCCAGGCCACCACCTCGAGATTATGGGAGAATCTAGGAACCAAAATGTGAACTGTCCCTAAAAATGTTTAGTTTTGCTGGCAGGGCTTCTTTCCTGTTTGGGCCCTGTGCAAAAATATCTTGTCAGAAATTTTCAGAAGACACAGATGTTATTGAAGGAGGCTCGCAGCCATGGGACCAGGTGGCTAGGTAGACACTGGGGAAGCTGAGCAGACAGACCCCAGTGCAAGAAGGAGACTTCATTTGCATTCGAGATGTGTAAAAGGCACAAAGTTAATATTTTTAAAGTTTCAATTAAAACATCACTGGTGTTTTTTTCACCAGACTCCAGCCTCATGTGGCAAGGTCAGCCCTTTCAGTGAACAAACACCTCAGTTGCCTCAAGTGTAGCTGTTATCTGCCTCAACAAGGGGAGACATTTGGCACAGCCTAAAGCTGGGGCACGAACCCTGGCTAAGCTTAAGACATTTATCTGACAGCATCAGCTGACACTCCACAAACACATTTGCTTTCCATGACCTCAGAGCATTTGTGATTAATCAAAAATGTATCTTGGATCTTGAGAACAAGCTACAAGCAGGCACACAAAAAAGAATATGCTCTCGATCTCACTTATTGACTCCAGAGGTATACTGAATTTAGAAATAGCAGATAGAATAAAATGATCGATATGTTCTCACTTGTCCATTGAAGAGCAAACTTTATCCCTCCAGCAACAAACATTGATCATGTAAATGTTTTGGAGCTGCTTTCAAGTACAGAGAGCAAAGGCATGAGGACTTTTGAGGAGGGGCATTGCATGGAAAAGATACCGGTGTATGTGCACTAGCACTTGTCTAGCAAGCGTGCTGTTAAAGCTGTGGAGCGCAGCAATGCACCTGAGCCACCTCTACCACTGCAGCCATTTCCACCAGTACATATTGCTAACATCCAGTTTGGGAAACACTGTGCCAAGTGATCTTAATAAAACATTATAGAAGATACTTTAAAACTTAATGAAGGCACATAATCTGCTTCAGAGAAAACTTCCTGCCTTAATTTAAATGAGACACAGTTATAACATATCCCCTATGCACTGTTTACAATTTATAATTTATGTCTCAGTTCAAATACACTACTTTCTGCAGTCATCTGCTAAGTTATATGATTAGCATTTGAATATTGTAATATTCTCCTTCTTGATACCAGAGTAATATGATGCAGTACATTTGTATTTTAATACTTTCTTTTTTATTCACTAATAAGCATACCAAGCTCTAATTAGTTGAGATGAAAGAAATCATGCGCCCCACCCAGTCTAATTTGAAAATGGTTATATCTCTGTAAAAACTCTTCACCATTTCATTTATTAAATCCCACTCTTTTCTGGTTACCTACTGCTCAAGCTATAGTTCGTTTGTGCTTATACTGCACCACCATTCTACTATAGCAAAACTACTGTATGTGCTTCGGTCCCTGTTGGCATGGCAAACAAACTTTCATTGCATGTGCTCTCTATAAAATGGTGGTACTAATTAGAAGATATAAACTCATGCTGAGACATGATATGAATTGGTGTTATGCATCTCTTAAGCTCACAGCAGTATTAGATTTATATGGTTGATGCCCTCAACTAATATTCAACTAGAAACATTCAATTTTTTAAATCTGCAGAAAAATGAAACAAAAGTGAAGGTGCTTCATTAAAGCAATTCACAGATTCTCAGTAATCCACACTCCACTAATCTCCACATTTATAAGCAGCAAACAGAAAAAAAAGTCATTTTTTACCCAGTAAAGACAGAAGAAGAAAGGTGTAGTGAAAACACATGCCAGTGTTACCTAGTGTCCATCCATCATTTTTCCAAGGGCAGACCTCAAAGGACATGGCAGTAGATAAGCAAACATCACCCCAGTTTATGGAGAAGGTGGCCCAGATACAGAGCTGATCTCCCTGCAGTCTGGAAGTGGCTATTAGCCTATGACCCAGACTGCTGCCATTAAAAGCCTTGCCCTGTGTTCACTTTTTAAAAAAGAAAAAGGAGGAATTTTACTAGTCCACAAGGGCTAGGAAGTTACTCCGGTACCCCAGCTTCAGCCTGATTCAAGACACTGCATACATGTAGGTTCACAATGACCCCCCTGCTCAAACTCTTGCAACACGAGCTATGGGCTCTAGATATCACAGTTGTGTGTTTTGACATCCATGGTGAAAATGAGCAGAAAATCTGACTGTTCCATATCAAGAAATAGTTTTCCTAGTGCTAATGTGCCTTAAATACCTTGTTCCACAGATGAGTGGCCTGGCACCTGCTGCATGAGAAATAGCCAATTACTGTTCAGTGTCTCTAATTTTCTGATTCAATTAGCATGCTTCAGAGCTTTCCAGTTTAATTGCAAACTACTTCACAGTTAGCTCTCTGATTAATCATTGCCCATCTGCAAGCCATCGCGAAACTTGGTGGAACAAATCTCTGTACATTGGAATGCTGGGAGCTTAGAAAATCAAACTTGTTTTGGTATATAAAGCTTTAATTTTGTTTGCCCTTTTCAGCTGCACTTGTAAGAAGCTCTGTACTGATTAAACAGGAAGTCCAGACAATAATATGCTACATTATGCATATAATTACTGGAAATACAGATGAGACTGTAGAAGGTTAGGTGCTAACATGTATGGAGTAGGGGGTCAAGAAAACACATTTGCAATCAATTTCTCCCCCATTACAACAGAAAGGAGGAATTAGTGGAGGAGGGAGAAAAGAGAGGTATGAGATGGTGACATAGTCCCATCCATGACTCTGGAGGTATTTCTGCAACATTACACAGAAGTACAATAACCACATTCTATTTCTGATTTCATCTTCAAAGGAAGCTGTTAACTTTCCAAAACTTGGAAAGTTCAGAAAATAGTATTCAATTTCTTAAATACCATACCTATACTTTATTGTACACTTTTAGCTTCAAGCTGAACACTGGCTGTTGGATAGGACCATAAGGTAGATCAGTTGTCATGGAGGTGCTATTTTTTCCTGTATTTTACTACACTAACAGTAATATCCACCGAACCAACATAGATTACTTATTTTATTCAGGTGCACATTCACCTATCTTATTCAGGTGCACATAAGCTTCCTGTCCAGAAGACTTGATTAAAAAAGTAACAGTATATCACACAGCAGGAAATTAGCAATTCTACTATAAACTAACTATTTTGCACATATGAAAGTATAAACACAATTGAAGCTTAGGGACCTGAAAATTTTACTTTAAACCCATGCAACATTTCAGTATGTATTAAATTCAGTGTATGTGACTGAGGCATCAGTCCTGCAGGATGCTATACATGCCTGCTTTGAGTTAAATTTGGTGTGATGCAACAGTGCCCAGTTTCCTGCAGCATCCTGTTTCAAAGACTGCCCTGAACTGGGGCTACTGTGAACATGTTGTTTCAAAATACCATCACTTAAGAACACGCTAATCTCAATCATAATTTTAGTAATTCCAGGTTAATAAGAGAAGTCCTAACAAATCCTAAGAAAAAGCTGAATCAGCTCATTAACTTCTCTAGTCATCAAAGAAGATTCAAACATTGTAAAATTGTGATGATGTTTGGATGATACCTAGTGATGATTGCCAGGGAGCTGTATCTCCTAAAACCTGACAGAAACAAAACTGTATTACTGACACAAGAAAGAATAATTATCTAGAGCTATATTATTGATCATTAAGATGATGCCACCATGTCAAAGCTGGAATTTGGACTTCTTCTTCAAGGTCCTTAGATGCTTATAAGATTTCCAATTAAAATATATTTTAAAACCAGGCAGTTAAAGCACTGCCTGGCCACCTATCTGGCTGAAAGAAAAACCTTACAAAAATTGATCAGAAATTCCTGAGGTGAGCATTGCCACTGAAAAAAGTGTGTTTGCAAACACAGCTTAATGCTAGAGACACAAACAGGTCTCTGCAGAGCTTTCCAATGCTTTTGTAATTTTCCCAACAACATTTTTCTATGCCAGGTAAGGTAAATAGATCACCTTCCAAGAATAATCTATGTAAATAAATGAACCTATGTAACACAATGAACAATACAGACATTGCAAATACAAGATGCATTCTTTCATGCTCTGACATGCCAGTTCAATACTTCTGTGCATGTAGGCAGCGTACTTGAGTAGGGTGAAGTAGTAGATGTAGCATTATAAAGGTTACAAATTTAAGCTGTATTTCAAATCATGCTGAGGAATGTGCTTCTACACTGGGAAAAAAGGAACTGAGCTTTGCTGGTCTGTGAAAGAAAGAATTTTAGGAGTTCTGTATATTTTTCTAATTTAGCTTGTGTTTCTGAAGTCATAAAAGCCTGTATTATCTTTTTTATATGAACTACAAGGTTATCAAATTGATCTCCTCTATTACAACCAGTTTGGTATATAATCACAGAATTCAAAAACAAAGGCAAAAAAATGTGATGTTTTTAACATTTCAAAGAGAGCATCTCCTAAATCTGTACATTGCTGAAAGCTTTATCCCCACAATACCCAATAATGTCAAGGGAGGTTACATAGCTAAAGCCTTGATAATTTACTTCATTTATATACTCAGTTTAGTGAGTGGAAACCTGTGCTCAGGGCTCTGTAGCCACCTCAACAATCCAGCATGCAAGGCTGTGTTTTTCCCATCCCTCCCTTGACAGCTTGTGTTTAAACCTAGTTCATAACTGCCCTCCCAAGGTGAACTGGTTTCCCATTCTGCTTCTCTATTCTGAATCAGAAGAAGCCAAAGTGATGTTAAAGTGCTTAATGCCTCTGACTCAGACATAGAAAAATCTGCAGGCACAGAAATGACCAACATGATCACCTGGAGCATCTCGTGGAGGCTCAGTGAAGACTGCACAATACCGGTGCCTGCAGAAACAAAGGGACATAGCCATAAATTGTGTCGCCTGGAACTGTCTGAGTTACAGCTGATCCTGAGACAATTTGCTGGGGCGTGAAACACCAATCTGCAGACTTTCAGCTCTGATGCTTAGCCCCTGCCTTTCTTATGAACATTTCCAGCAAAACAGGTAACTTTCCCAGTATAGCTACTTGGATTCCTTGCTCTGGAAAACTGCCATCATCTTACAAAGTATTTACTGAGTTTTGGAACCACAGCATTGAAAAAACCCAACTGAAAACAATTATTACAAAAAACACATTACTTTCATTTCGCAGAGGCAGATTATGAAAATAACTGTAGCTGTTTCACTACCACAGGGACAACAAATTTGTACTGGCTGCCAGTCAGCACCCAACATTTTTTCCAATGGCAAACATCTCTACAGCCTTGCAGGGTCACCTCTGTCCTGCTGGAATTACCACCTCAAGGGCACCGGGGGAGTGGACAGAAAAACAATGCACGCATGCTGGCACTGAATATGGGAAAAAGTTCTTCACCTCTGTGCTTTTAAGGTCCTGCTACAAGTCACATCAAGCCACCTCTGGTTTCCAGACTCACTTGTGATCCTGCCAACGGACCTTTGACACACTTACTCATTTTCCTTCCCACTTAATTCATGACGGTGACTTATAACTACCAAGAATATTTCATTCCATTTTGTTCTGGCTCTTTCCAACTTTTCCTATGGTACTGAGTGTTTGTTTATTTTTTCTTTTTTAAGCACAACTTCTGCAGTTTATAAAAACTGCACTTTTAAAAACAAGTTTTAGAAAAAATTTTGCATTCCTGTTGGATTTCTTGGTTTAACTTGCTCTATTCAGGCAACGTACAAAAGCTCAAACTTTTATGTTCTTCTGTTTTGAATTGAAAAGTGTTGGAATAGCCACAAAAATAAGTACATACTGTTATTTTTACTTCCTTTTAAAATACTTTTATTTTCCTCGTTAAGAAAACAGGAAATTTTAAGTACCAGAAACTTACCTTTTTCACAACCCCTGCCTGCACATATTCAATCTCTGCTTCTGATATTTAAGAAAGGTGAAATATTATTTTTTATTAATTATGTTAACAAGTTTAAAGCTACAAGGAAGAGTGATTTTTACAAATGAGGATTTTATCTTCTGTTAGTTCTTTGCTCTTAGGAAACATTATTCATCCTTCTACTGTGTCTTTTAAAAATTATAGAATAGAGATGCAGATCTGGCATTCTGGGCTGCAGAACTGGTAAATATGTAAAGTTGTATTCTGAAATGTTATTTCAGTAGTTACTTAAAAAACAACAAAAACTTTAAAAAAGACCAGGAAAGAGAAATCTGTCCCGGACAAGGTAAAATAAGGAGGACGCTCCAAAATCAGCCCAAACCTGATCCTTCACAGTGGTGCAGGGTCCCATGCAGCGCAGGCACAGGCAGGTTGCTGCATCGTCGCTTCTCCCTGCGGCTGGGCTGACACCAGCTGAGTGGCTGCGCTGCTGCCAACATCTCTCTGACCTAAGTGAGCGGCTTGAGCAATTTGGAGGATGTTAATTATCCAGAAACTACATGACTTGAAGAGTAACTACAGAGGTACCTTGTCAATGACAAGACCCTATTAACAAGTTTACTGAGAGATTTAAGACTTCATTACTAATTATTCCCAAAAGGTGTCAGTCCACCAAGACTCCAGCAGGATACAGTAACCTGGCTGTTGCCTGACTTCTGTAGTTAAAGTGAAGCACCAATTACTGATCCTGCCTCTATAAGATTTCTGCTGAGCTCCATACATGGCATACTTTCTAATATTTTGATCCAAGCAGACTACTGAAACTTAGTCCAATTTATTTCTGGCCAGATATGGGCAAAGCAAAAAGTTAGAAAAAAAATAAATCAGAAAATGTCCACAGATGAGTGTGTAATAATAAAATATGAATACAATTTCTCTTTCCCATACTATCAAAGGCACTGAATTATTATCACGTGTTAGTATACACTTTTAAAATATTTATACAGCACAGGTGAAAATATATTTCACTCAACAGCCTGCATATTGCAGTATCCATTTTTAGCTACTAGTCCCCAGTGCAGAGCAACACAAAGGCTCAAGGCATTTTTAAAGCAGGAACCAAAAGGCAACTCTTTACTTAGATGTTTTTCATTTAACAGTGAATAAAAATTTCTATTCTAGCTTTGCTCTAACTGTGGTAAACTCATTCAGTCCCTGTTTCGAAATGGCAGAGTCTGTTCTGGAATGGATAACTCATTTATTTCATCGGGTATCACAGAGAGGCATGATGCCCCTGTGCATGCAGAATCCTCTCTTAAGAAGAGAATTTTGCTAGGTAAGCAAAATCATAATACTTATGGAACAAGAGGATGAATAAAGAGAGCAGCAGCCAGACAGAACAGGGGTGGGGCATGGGTTAGGATGGCCTGAGGCCAGGACACCTCTGCAGGTTCAGGGTAATCACTACTTGCAGTTTTCACGCATCTCCCCCAAAATACAGAATAAATAGAAAAAAAAAATCAGCTGCATTTGTTCAGAATCAGGACAATATTGAATACACTCATTTATACAAATACCTATGTATATGTTTATGATATCTTACTGCATTTTTATTCATTTTTGTAGCCATAAAGTCATTAAACTAATTTTAAAAAATTACTTCATATCAACTCTTTTGCATTAATATCAACACAAACTCAATATATTTAAAATTAGCTTGAAAATCAGTTGTTGTGCATATCCCAGAGGTGGTTTAATACATCCATCCATATATGTATGTAGATGTTTATGAATATCCTGCTGCTTTGAAAATGACTTACTGTGCTATTTCACCACAATTTGCATTGTTATAATAGGATATTGACTGATTTTAGGTTTAAGGGACTAACGCAGTATTCAGTAATGACTCTGAGCTACAAGTTTATTGCAAGTGCCGAAGGTTCATTCACCCCAAACAATTCAGTCAATAACCAATTTTTATACTTCTATCTCCTTCAAAATTCCAAACCAATAATCCCTAGCTTTTTTTTTTTTTTTAATTATTTCAGTATCAGACTAACATTTCCCATGGAAATCAATATGGGTGAGATCCATTAGCCAAAAATCTGCAGCACTGCAATGCAAACATATTAAAAATATTGATCTTGCAGGCTACTGATGTTTTGATTGACTTTAATGTTTGTAAGCAGCAATAACAGCATTTCAATGACTGAAACAAACTTTTGATTAAAATTATAGATTTTAACTTTTTTTTTCTATTTTACTGTTTCAAAGGGTATTGCATGGTTTACTTGTTTGCTGTAAATGATCATTGTAGTAAATCCTAACTCAGTTTCTCATTTGTAAATATTAAGGTCTGTCCCAGGTAACACATCTTCAGCTATACTTTCTATCACTTTTGATGTTTTGGTTCCACTATATCACATGTATAACACCAGCAAGGGCAGTGCCAGATGTATTTTTGCAGCATTCTCCCTTCTAAATTCTCACATCTCGTGGGTTTTTGCTACCAGCAGCAACACGAATTTGACCTCACTTTTTTTTTACTATCCATTAAACTTCGGCAGATTTTTCCACAGCAGCTGACCAGGATTTTGCTAAAGCCATCTTCCTAATGTGGTTCTTCCTTCCAAAATAAATATCTCAGATGAAATAAGGACATTTTCTACACTCTGGGTCTTTCTGCCTTGGGTATGAATATGTCTTCATTGCCATACAGTCTGAATGTTCCACCATCTGGACCACATTTACTACCACAGGAGAGAAGAGGCATGGGGATGGGGAAGCCAAGCATTGAGGAAATAGGGGGATAACTTCAGAGAACCTGGTTCCCACGTAGGTCCTGAAGGCTATGATGAAGTACCTCCAACGGAGGCTGTCTTCAGAAGGTTTTCTTCAGTGATGACTGTCTCAGGCTATCCAAATGGTTGTTTGCTATGGGTGATGTGTGGTTGTTGGCTCTTGTGTGCTCTGGGCTAGTGCAAGACCTCCTTTTGCCTTGGGGCTGGGTAAACTAAATAGCAATATTTGGAAAACAGAAGTGAAATGACTACTGCAAAGAGATACCGGAGATGAGTCTTTAAGACCTTTGTCCCAAGAAGAACATACCAGCATATGGAACCTGCTGCACCACCTGTAAATCTCCAGTGCTCCACAGTCACACAGACAGTACCCATGTACGTCCCTGTGTACAGTCAAGCACCTGACAGCAGAGCTACAGCTTCATCATTCTGGTGCCTGCCACAAGGATACGCCACCTGAGGCCTCTTCCAGGTTTGCATTTCCATGATCCAGTATTATAACAGCTTAAGATACATGCCCTTGGACAGATCATGTGATATATATTTTTTTAATATCATAATCCTCTTCCTACTGATATCCAACTTACCAATTCTACAGCCCAATCTGGCTCCTGTGTCCAGTGGGGAAAAACTACCTGAAGGAAGAATAACTTAAGGGATTAGCCATGTGGACACACTTCCACTATACCATAAAGCAAAAGAGATGTGGTTCCTGTACAGCATTTAACACAACATTCAACACCAAGGTACAGCTCCAGGACCTAAATCCTCTTACAAAGTCACTGCATGAATGGAGCTGGGTTAACACTACCTCCATGCATCCCATAAACTGAAGCTTTCCAGTGGAGTGCAATGCCCAAAAGACCTGTGCCACCAACCACTACAACCTTCTGGAAAAGCCTTTGAGCACTGACCTCATGTCTCTGGCTCTGGAGTCCCATTAAGCTTTGATGTTTGTTACTATTGATTGCCCTCTCTGAATATTTAAACAGGAAGAGCAAATTAGCATTAATATAAAGCTACATGTGGAAAGAGGAAAGACAAGCTCAGTTCTGCTGTCCTGCTTCTTTCACTGTGGGACAAAGTGCTCCACGACTGTTGTCTAACCCTTTAGAGCAGGCAGTGCTTTGTCTGCACCTTGAGATCTTAGGAAGGACAAGAAACAAAACTGCCTCTAAATATGGAATGTTTCAGCCAAAGGAGAGACAACTTCCCAAACCAGGCAGAGATCTCTTCTGTAGAGAAAGAGCTGTATGGCAGAGAAGTTCTGTATTGACCACAACCTTGTCTGGAGACCGTTAAACTTTGAGTCTTCAATCACCTTCAGGTAAAAAAAAAAAAAACAAACAAAAACCTCAAGCACCAAGACCAATAAACTAAAAAAGGGGACAGTAATGAGCCTACCTACAAAAAGAAATTTAAAAAGATTGGTAACATTGCCAATGGTATTCTACTGTACCTGCACTGTAAACACGCATCAATTTATAATCCTCAAAATTGAAACACCTTGCTCTCCAAACACATGCAGAACAGGCAGTCTCAGTACAAGCTTTTTTTATGTACTCTGTCAATATGTCTACACACGGTCTGAAAACTGCTCCAGGCTGGGGAGCATATTTCAGGGCTCCAGCACACAAGCTTCTTGCAGACTCAGCTGCAGGAATTTTAAGTGCTGCTGCTCTCTGCTGCTTGGCCTGCCTTCTCTGCTGAGCAACCGCCCCCGAGGTAGAATTTGCAGAAATGAACATATCCATCACATTAATACAAATGCTTTTTATTTGCAGTTTAATGTTGTCATCTTGCAGGAACATGTATATCCCTCTGAAGACTGGTAGAGGGGAGGTAGTCAGCAAAAGGATTGGCTGAGGCTCAGGCAGTTAAACAGCCTCCAAGTCTTCACAAAGTCTGTCTCCAAATACATTGTAGGGCCAAGATTATGAGCTGTGAAGTCGGGCTCTTGCCTATTAAAACATACTAATTTCATATTTTCTGTATTATTTTGCCAATATCAAACAGAAGCAGTTCCGTATTGCTGTGGGTTGAGTGCTGCAGACAAATGTGAAAAGCTCTGCATCTCACAAGCCATACTCCAAGCCCCTATTTATTAATTCTAAGTAATGCATGGGACAAAGTACAAAATGTTCATACCATTCATTTATTTGCATATTCATCTCGTCTATCACAACAAGGAGACAAATTTAGAATGTTTTTTGTAAGATTTGCCTTCAGTGTCTAGCTGTTAGAGTAATTGCTAGTGAATTACTATTTGCATGAAACAGTCTATTATCCAGTATTACCCATTGAAGCAGATGGCCCTCATTTCATAATGTAGACATACATGGTGGTGTCTCACTCCTTGTTGCCCATCCAAGTTCAGGACAACCATGGCAGAGCTGGGTGAGGAGAAGGGCCTGCTGACCCTTAAACATGCAGTCTGAGCTCAGTATCTCTACACATAGCTAATGCATTTTTGCCTCCACCAGTTTCTGAAAATTCACAAAGCATTAATGAGGATGACTTAAAAATTGTATATCTAAAAAATAATTTGAGGGTTCTTGTTTCTTGCTGATGAGAGCTGAAAAAAATTCAAGTTTCTTTTCCACATCACTGGATGGGCAAAAAGATCTGTTTCAAAAACTGCAAGACCAGAAACTGATCAGTAAATAAAATACAGACTACCACTAACTCACTACCAAACTATAAATAAGGATATAGTAGTTAGAATCTAGTATTTGCAATACTACACACTTATCACTCCTTTAGTTCTGGTATGACAACTTGCTGATGACCTGAGATGTCCTTACCATCTATGCAACAACAGTTACTGCCATCTATACTTAATGCCATCATCCATGATCATGAAATTCAAGTAGGTCAAGAAAAAATGAAGTATAACATATAGAAAAAGAAATGTATCTGGAACTGGCAAGCAGGAATTTGAATAAAGGCTCTGCCAAGCCACGGCAAAGGCCACTTCCAAAAAATTAGTGATACCTTTGGTGGACTGACTCCTCTTCCCAGCAGATGCTATAATGCCAACTTTTCCCTTTGGCTGTGACAAATGGGTTTTAACCCTCTTCCAACTGAACTTAGGATGAGAAGACATCTAAACAGAAGTACTTGGAAGGTCTGTGACTTGTTCTATATATTTCTGCAGCTCCACACCAGAGTAGAGACTGTGCACAGGGTCTTCTGTAGCAAGGCAAACTGCATGTAATCAGCCTTCAAATCAGGGTGTTAAATCGGCCTGCTTTGTTACCTTAGGCTTATTAAAGTGCCTGTAACTGTCTGCTTCTATGTAAGAGACTGACATCTGCCCCTGAGCAAGAACGACAGTGAAAGCAACCCACACTGCAGTTGTCCTGGCTTGAGTCACTGCATGCAAACCTCACACTCTGCTACCAAAGCAAATTGCTCAGAACACCCCAAAAAGGTAGACAGAGGTATGCTATGACCTCTGTGATTGTGTGATTTCAGTGAAGCTTCAGAAAAGAAGAAGAGAGGGCTGCCTGGGCCAGTCTCTTAGTGCAGAAACTGATGGTCAAACACAGGAAGATGCTAGACATCTCCTAAAAAAGCGCTCGATGTCTTCATATCCCAGTGACACCAACAGTGACATAAACTCTATGAGCTCAGAAGTTTCTGGACTGATTCATTAAATCCCACATGGCTGAGTGTAGGATGCATATTCTGAATAAACAAAGCAACCACACACAAATCCTGCAGGGCCAAAATGTCTTGTCTTATTTAATCTTAAAAAAGAAAGAAAATTACATCCTCTCCAAGTGAATTAAGACATCACTGTGTACTGAGTATCTCCTTAGTCTTTATACATTGCAAAGAATCAATTATAGATTCAGAAATTCTTAAATGATCTGCAAGCTTTCAGGATTTTTTTGCAGCTATTTACGTCTTTCATGGCAAGCCTTGAAGACTGAAACAGAGAAAGAGCTTGAAACATAAGAGCATAACTTAAAGAAGTTTGACACAAATACAATTAAAAACAAACAAACCAAAACAACTTTTTGGCACTAAAAGCATATGCTCTGCCCCCTGCAGCTAAAAGTCACATACTGAGAACTACTATTTTCAAGCATGGCTGGTGATTTTGGACAGTAACAATAAATAAATATTCAATCTGGCAGTTTTCTCACTGCACATTTATTAAAACATCCCCACTGTCCAAAATCCCAGGAGTTTGGGGATCTGACATCACGGAAGGGAAAAAAAAAAAAGATTCCCAAGGTACGGTTTTGATCTGGTTTATGCATTTTTCCCCCTAGCCATATCATTATTCCAATCCACTCTGTGGAATATGTTGCAAATGCAAGAGCACTTTGCTCCTTTCTTTCCTGGAAACAGAGGGGAAATGACGCTGGCCACGGCCCACACAATGCCTGTTAAAGGCAGTAGTGTTCTCAGCAAAGAATTATTTACGGGCTGTAAGATTACAAACTAACTGAGCAGCACAGCTTATTTCACTAATTTCACTTACTGCAAATCACTTGCATTAAGATGTTCTGGAGTTAACACAAATAAACAGACTTTAATTTTTACTCTTCCGTGTTTTACTATGGTGTACAAACAGTTTGTTTACTTATTATAAACTACATGCATTAGTTTTTTCTTTTTATTTTCTTGTTAGCATATTCACAAAGACATCCAGATTTCAAGCTGTTTGTTGTACAGACATATTCAACAAATTCATAAATGTACTGTTCATAAACACTTTACTAAGGCTTTTTTGTTATTCCCTGTGTATGACAGACCACATCAGCAATGTGATATATTTGTTTCACTCCCTGACTGGGTACACTATGGACATCAAACACAATGACAAGGGATAGTATGTTCCTGGTTAACATCTCCTAACAGACTTTCTTTTGCTCTTCTATGTTGGACCGGAGAGGACACTGCTATCAATAACTGTCAGTCCTCTGCATCTGGACAAACATAACAGATAGTGGCACCCAACACACCTGCCAGAAAGTAAACCTAAAGATTTGTGATATTAAAAAAATACTTATATTATACACTGCTTAAACAGTTTTGCATGATTTTAGTGTTTATTTTATCTTTAAAAAAGACAGCAAGAATGTGTTTAAAATTATGAAAACAGCTTAAAAACTGAATGTGACAGCCTGTGTCAGCTGGATTTTCAGTTGCTTAGCTTTTTTTTTCTCTGCCCATTCACACAGCCATGAACAAGCAGGTGCGACACAGATATCGCACGGTCCATGCCCTGCCCCACAGCAAGACCCGATGCCCCTACATCCCTTTCGGCAAACATCTGTCTGCTCTGTTCTTAAACACCTCCTCCATGGAGCACCTGAAGGCAGTAACCCCAGATATACCATTAGAAAGTTTTCCTTAGCATCTAATCCAAACTTTTCCTGCTGTCATTTAATTTTATTCCTTTTTGCACTATTTACCGGGTGTGCAGAGAACAGACTATTCCTTTCCTCTTTGAAACACTCTTTCACAAACCCAATGATTTCCACCCTGTTTTTTTCTTTTAGTCCTCATTTTTAAGGTTAAACCTTTTACTGCTTTTCACCCTTTTTCTTAAGGTCACATTTTCAAGACTTCTCATTACTTTTGCTGCTTTCCTATTCAGGTTTTCTACTTGTTCTCCGTTTCCATGGTCTGTGCTGCCCATCAGCATACAGGGGCTCCAGGCTCCATCACCAATAGTTTTGTAAGCTATAGGCTTATTTAGATATGTCTGTAAAATGTTTGCCTTTTCTGCAGCCATGCATCATCGCTGACTTATCCTCTATCTGCCGCTGCAAAGCAATTTATTCTCCGGAGGCAAAAGCAAATACTGCTTGACTCCTGTGATTCTCTCTGTGCAGCTCCCGATAAAATCCAACCCTGCACAAGCCTCACTCCTGTTCTTCATGGTCCCACTTCTGCTAGGTTGAGATCAAAATTTGCTATTGCTGTTATCCCAGTACTGTGAGGCACATGGACCCTTACAGTCAAGAGCAGCAGTGCTTCCACGTCTCATGATGGCTGATGGAAATCCTCAGAGAGGGATTGGACAACAGCTGCTGCCAGTCTCAAGACATGAGCAGTAATGCTGCAGCACTGTTTTCCCTTGCTTCTGAGTATATTCAGAAACAGAAAAAAAGTCTTTCATTTCCTCTGAGAGCAACCACAGAGTTACCCAACTCATTAAGACACAGCCAAACTCCAGCGTCTGTGCCATATACTCCAGAAATTAACTACCATGTAAGGGGCACCTACTTTTCCTTCTGGAGCACAAAGACACTGGTCTAGGACTGTTGCATTACTGCTGTTCATTGCCTGTTACTATCCACAGCAATTAGTTGAACCTGAACAGTCCCCAGATAATAATTCTGGAGCAAAGCAGGTATGCACATGGCAGAAACTTGGCACGAAGCTTCCTTGTAACTGAAACGTATTGAGGAAATAAGGAGGCTTGAGAACATCTAGTTCTAAATGTGGAGACTGACAGATTTTGCAGACATGCCTCTTCTCTCATTTCTGACAGCTGGACCAGAAGACCACTTCTTTTTTGCAGAGGAGAGGTAAAGAAAAACAAGAACAGCAACAATCAAGAAGACACTACTGCAAAATAATCTTCTCCAGTTTGGCTAGAGATGAAACTTCTGATAAGTTCAGGAAATGCAACCAATGCCACAGTGATCTACACAATAAATATTTGAAATTAATTATTTTTCCTTCTATGAATCAAAACCAGGAGAAGGGGATGGTTAGAGTAGGTCAGAGAAAGTGTTACATGGTGGCTGTAGAGGCAAAACATAGTCCATGTGAAAACTTTGAAAAATTTATCTGCCACCAAGAGATGAGGTCATCTTTGTGCTTGCAGAACAACTTTTACATGTCTCCCACAGGGAAATGCAAGGCACAGCCAGAAGTTACCCAGCTGTGCACACATCTGCCAGACTGTGATGAGCCATTAGAATATAAGACAACCTGTACAGCTAGATACTGAAATGCCAAAAAGTTTGCAAGAAACCCAAAGGGGTCACAGTCAGCCTCAGTTTCTTTATGCATACCCCTGTCCTGTAGAAAATCATGGAGCCTGAGATGAAGATCATATCACCAAGTCATTCAGCAGATCTCAAGAGATTTCTCATTCCTGTCCAGAACTCAGGGATCCACTCATATCCATGCAGAGAGTCAGCAAAAAAAAATCTGCCACCTCTCTGATGCTCAGATGCTAGTAGTTGGCCCAATTTCTGCTCAACACACTGTACTTTTGCCATGGATAAATATGGGTAAGGTAAAACTTACAGTTACTGCCTGCAAGAAAAGGAAACCAACTCTAACCTTTGTAAATAACTTTATATGTCCTTGTATACATACATTCATCAAGATTTTTATGTGTGCAAGTGTTATGTTATTATTTATTGTAGTTGTTGTGTCAGCAGTGGTTTTTTTTCTGTACTATTACTTTACTAGTTCTAGTCATGATCAATTCTAATTAATAAAATAAGTATCTGAATTAAGTGAACGCTCATCCATCTCCCTGGAGTAACTGTATCTCTGCTAATCTAACTGCTACTGCAGTGCCTCACTACAATTTTCATGGGAAGCAGGCGGGCTGAAGGCATTGAACATCCTGAGACCCAGTGGTCCAGTTTCATAATGCCCCCTGTCTCGGTTTAAGACAATTTGAAGGAGAACACTCTGGAAAGAGGTGCCTCCCTTTATGGGTTCAACCAATACCTTTCCACCAATAAGGAATGAATGTGAGGAGATATACACAAAAAAGTAACAGTTTACTAACACTGAGAACAGCAACAATTTAGAAATAACAGCAAATAATCACCAGATACCACACTGCTAAACCTCGTGGACTCTTCAGAACAAAGAGAGACCCAAAAATGCTGCGGATGTCCCTGAGTGCATGGTTTGAAGGACAAAGGGAAAAGTGGTGTCAATCTTCCCTCACCACCCTGCTTATGTCTCCAGCAGCCAAGTTCTGCTGAGAAAGGCAGCTGGCATGCTCCGATGGTGGCTGGAGACTCAGTCAGGGCCAGAAGGTGCTGAGGGACTTCGCTTTCTCTCGGCAGGAGACAACCAGGAGCAGGCAAGGCGATGCGTCTGGGCTGGGGTGACTCCACAGGCTCCTCTCCTGGGCTGGGTGCCGATGGCGAGCTGGAGCGGGGCCGCCCCTGCTCGGAGCGGCAGCAGCGGGCAGGCACCTTTGGAACTCGCCTCCAGGCAGCTCCAAACTGCTAACTGAAGCATCTCTGAGATGAGGAAAAAACCCCAAACCCCAAAAGGAGAATCCAAATGGGAAAAGCCCCTGCCTAAGCAAAGACCAAGAAACCAGTGAGGCAAAACCATGCTTCTTGGCCTCCCCGAGTAGACTTCAAAAGAGGCAGAAACCACAGCCTTCCCCACCCCAACCCCCCTCCTTTTTCCAGCGGCAGGGTCATAAAGAGACAGTAATAATTTTGGGCACAGATAGGTATGGAATACAATAACCTTTTGGGTTACCACGACATCCCCATCGGGACAAAGTAGAGCACACGAGCAGCATAAGGCTGAAACACCCATGCTAATGCTGTTCATAATGGTAAGTTATTAGGGGTGCTACTCTGAGCACACTTTTGGAGACTAATGATGGATTGCTGACAACAACAGTAGGAAAGAAAGAGCAAAACAGACGTATTTTCTATAGAGTGGAAAACCCAGAGGCAACATGCTACCTCCAAAGCAGCAAGAATATAAGAAAAGCAAGTATGTAAGATGAGTAGATCAAGACTTCCTTATATAAACACCAGGGATCAGCACAGGTCAAAAAAATTTAAAATACACTGAAAACCCATTGGCTTAGAAACCTCCTAAAGGTTTTGAAGTTCATGGAAATGCAAATTTTCTGTCTAACTAGAGGAAGCATATGAACCAAAACATAAAGGAAACTAGGATACACAGATTCTGCAAAGGCCCAGGTTTTGTGCCTCAGAGTTTTACTTCTTGCCTATATATGTATATGCAAAATCTGAAATTAAAACATATCCCATTTATCTTACCTAGAGACAAGTGTCTCATACGGACATGGTATTTCTGCCAAAAGAGATTACAAAACTTTCTGGAAGATGCTCATCGTAGAGGAAGGGAGCACACATGCTTAATTACAAGTAAGTAATTAGAACAAAGATAATCCTAAATAATTAAAAAAGCAGATCCACCACCATAGCAGTCCATCCCACAGTAGGTCATTCCTTCAGTATGTAAGAGGAATTTGAGATGAAGCAGTAGCACAACTGGGCAATGCTGCCTGCAGTCGATAAACTGATGCTCCCTGCTCATAGCTCATTTTTAATTTTTAAGAAAGAAATCAGTAAGTGCAGATAAAACATGGAGGGCTGTAATCCCCTGGAGTGATCTTGTCACAACATGTGTTACTGCAGTTCTACACTTTTACCTTTGTACTTTGTTGTATGTAGCACAGCAACATAATTAACCACTAGTAGGTAGTGTTTATGTTAGTTCTCAAAAGGTTAAGAAGCTGATTATAGCTAAAATCAGCTTTGCCTGGGGCTTCAGTGGCTCTGTGTAATCAAATTAGACAAGCAGGGCACAGTGTCACCTAACACAAACCATGGCACTTTCTTCTCTGTTTTGACCTTTTTCATTAGATGAGCAAGCCAAGTTTTAGCGTAGTCCAAACATTTTGAACAGATTAGTTCCCAATAAACTCTGAGTGATAAGTCAGGCATTCATCCGCATCCTTTTCTTGAGTGACTCAGTGAGACCACAGTCAAGAGGCTCCTCAGTAAAAGCGCCAACTTTACTTTCCCCCAAAATAACCTCTTTAATTAATTATTCTTTTTTTTTTTTTTGGGGGGGGGGCGTGGGGGTGGACAAGGTTTCAAAAGGTGAATTACTTCAAATCACAGAATATCTTTAGCCTCCATATTTACCTCTGTTGTTTTGTTATTTTGATCCTAGAGTTGCAGAACAACAAACAGATAACTTCACAAACACAGCAGAGAACGCATCAGAATTTCTAAGTAACCACAGGTAACCCACTCGGCAGAGCTGCAGCTCACTCTCTCTACACAGCTTCACCACTCTTTGAAGTCAAGCAAGGCGAACACTATAATGGAGGTATTTAAGGAGGTTTAATAATGTAGACAGAGGATCGAGCCAGCCTGACACCAGAAGAATACCTTCCACACTGCCATATCGCAAGTAAATTTAAATGTAGGCTGCAGGGCCTATTGCAACCATAATCTTGCCATTTTTGAACATGAAGGGAACAAAAGATTAAAAAGGCAAAGAATATATAACGAATAATAATAGGAAATTTAGATAAAAACCTGTGAGTTAAGGAACTCACTATGCTTTCCTGAATTTTCTGCACTAAACTAAAATAATTGGTTGGATCCTTACATATTTGATCTGTAATTTCAAGTCCAGCTCTGCTTGTGTATGTACTGCAGCCAACTGACACAACCTTTATGGTCTGAAAGTAAGCATATGAAACAATAGCTTCTGCAGATGACTTGTGCATAGTTATTTGACAATAAAATCCAAACTTGTTATTTTAATTGATTAAGTCATAAATGAAAAGTTACAGAAATCATGCCTCCATTCTTGCACACTTTTGTTAATTCCTGCTAATCCAGCAGTACTTCATGAATTTGTATGTGGTTAGCCTGCCTTGCCATAGCTGTATATCACACTCCTATGCTGCAAGCTGTGCGGGAAAGTTAATGTACCAAGTTTAACATAAGGACAGGAGACATGCTGTCCTCCTGTATTTTCAATGAACTTCAAATGACTGTGCTGTTACTGGTCTTCACAATTTATCTGAGAGAAATTGATTGATTAAGAAGAGAAAAAACCTATCACACAGCAAAATAGATAAATGTATTGATGGAGTGTCTATAATTATTACAAATAACCTTACTTTGTGATTGCATCATCAGCCAGCCAGGAAGCTCCCATCTACTCCTCTACAAGTTTAAAGCAGAACCATGTTCTTCAGAGAGAACATAGCCATATATATGTTACAGATTTAACAGTAAGTCCCTGTACACTTTTTTCATATGTCAGCTTTTTAGAATACTCTTTTTGTCAACTGACTGCGGTGCACAATAATTCAATTATTTACATCCAGTGGCAACCACCATCCAGGCAAAACAGCCTATTGTCTGCCTTCCCATTTCTGTACTGAAATCTGCCACATGTCTGATACAGAAGCACATAATTTGTGTGTGTGTGTGAGGATAAGACAACCCCCTGATGGGACACTGTGGCCACAAACAGCAAGTTGGCACCATGTGGGGCCATCTCTGCTGTCCCAGCTTAGCTGGGAGAAGCCACCACCATACCCACTGCTGCCAAAATCCTTCCTTGTAAAGGGAAGAAATAAAGCGGAAAAAAAAAAAAAAAATCAACTTTAAACACCCACAAAGGCATTTTCAAAATATAAGACTATGTAAGGAAGCAGAGAAGTTCTCCTTAATGTACGATTGGCTATTTCAACGGTAATTTCTCTTTGTTGGAATGAATGTCTGTAAATGGATTAATGGCATTTAGCTCTAGAGTATGTCATTGATCTATACGAAATATACAAACTCTTACATGAAACACACTCAAAGACCACACTCGTTCCTAACTTCCTATTAATATGTCATCTGCAAGACAAATTGTATTCAGAAATTAACGTACCATTTAAAAAACCCCTGGCATAAATGTCCCAATCAGAAAACAACAAGGTACCGACTTAGAGTGTTGAACAATATTAATACCACAATAAATTACCACTCTGGTACATTTTAGCCTTCTTCTATCAGTTTGGAGAATGTAGCACAGCCCCGTGCTACTACAATTGAGTTGTTTCAGGGACTCCCAAAATAAAAAATATAAAAATGTTGCCTCCAAGATCTCTATCACTAATACAAAAGAATCAACAATACTGCAGCAATAAATGGTGATCATTGCCTCATAGTGGCATACTGTTTTGAGGTACATGAGTGGGTATCTCTGCAGATCAGAGGATGTGGAGTGCCCCTATGGAACAGGGATGGGAACTAATTTCATTGTATGTGAATATATGTGAATATGTGAAGATATCCTGGAGTGCCATGGCACTGGTTATGTCAAGCTACAGGTAACATCTGGACCTCAATAACAGCCCACACAGCTTGCACACATCATTCAGGAGATGTTACCCCCGGGTAACACTCTCTCAGGGAACTTCCTCAAAGCAGACAGCTTTATTAGAGTCAGCCAAATGAGAGTGTGCATATGTAAATCACTATTGAGTTTGTACTAAATCTTTAATGTCTTAATGCCTTCATTTGCCTTTTTCCCCTGACTTTGACATTGCTTCAGTGTGAATAGCTATATTTAATTTACAAGTTTTTCTGGCTATTTTTTTTTCTCCTCCCCAAAATCAGAAGGCAGGAAGTAGATGGGTGTAACTTAAAGAGGCAGCTGAGATGAGCTGCTGGCAGGGTGAAGTGGTAGGTTTTAGTAATAGCTGGAAGCCGTAAGTGGTTCTAAGCTTTGAAGTCAGTGCAGCTTTGATGTGCTACTCCCATAGTAAATCACAAGATAGTCTTGAAAGAAAAAGATTTCCCAAATACCATCTAAGTGTCATTGCTTGTGAAATCCTTGTATGATTTTTTTTTTCCCTCTGTTGAACTTTAAATCTATCATTGGGCTGCTCTCCCTCCCTCTCAGTCACTCCTGGTCTATTTTAAAGTGTCTTGGTTAAAAGGATAATTACACCCATGCTCGATTTGGTGGAGGCAAGCAGCTTGCTGCATGTTATTTTGCTTCGTTGAAATGCTTCTGAGCATTCTCTTCTCCAGATCTACAGTGCTCAGACACCATGAGGGACCACAGGGTGGGATGCTGGAGCAGCAAAGCGCAGAGGCTGTAAGCCAGAGAAGCATCTCTGCTGGTGTACCCAGGGAGGTCTGCTTGTCTCCTGTTCATGGAAGCAGACACAGCTCTCCTGAGACACAGTATCCACGAGGTGATGAGGAGGAAATACCCCTCCTCTGCTCTGCCCATTGCTTTGGAAGGAGCAACTGCATGATGCCTGGGAAAGAGGCTTCACTACTGAAATGCAGCCATGTACATCGGGATTGGTGGGAGAAATGCAGTGCTGAGCCCAAGGGGAAGAAAGACCAAATCCACTAGGAAGATGCAAGTTTTCTTGATGGGTATTTGTCTCCTATACCAAAAAACCATGGGGAAATATCTATTGATTTTTCCCCATAATGTAAATTGTCATTGAATTGCATGCTTAACCAGTATGAGCTTTCACATTTAGTGAAAACAGAAACAAAACTACGTTTGGACAGTTAGGTTTAAGAAAGCAACTCATAAAAGCCTTATCTTTTGAAAATGGTTGTACAACGCCCAGTGTATTTTAATTGCTACACTTTAAACCTAAGCCTATGCCTCAAATGTCATACACAATCTACATGACAAAGCGTATCAAAACAACCACTTTCAATGACTCTGAAGCTAGCAGGGCAAGAGGATTAAAATGGTTAAAATCAGTCTTTATTACCCATCAAAAAGCTGTTTACCTGGGCATACATATTTGAATGGAAAAGAGAGACACCTGTCTCTGCCCATAGTGAGTGGTAGGAACTTCCTGATCTTTAAAGTCTTTTGCAACCCAAACCACTTCATGAGCCTGTGATTCTATAATCAGAAAGACCATGCCTGTCTAAATTGACAGAAATAAAAGAAAATTGTATGTGACCAGTAAAATACAGGAGACTAACATGTCAAGGTTAGATGTCACTGAAGATTTCAGCCCTTCTCAGAAGATATGGCAACAGACTGTGAGGGGAGAGACTGCCCACCAATCTGCTAAAACCTTTGAAGTCTGGTGATGACTTCTCTCCTGCTCTTTCATATTAGTTGTTAGTTATACCAATTACATTCTAACAGTGCACTCGAGCCAGACTCTGCAGACATGAAAAGCAGAAAAGAGATGCAAAATGGTCAAATACTGCTCTGCACATCATAGGCACTCATGACTGTGAGCAGTGTCCTGCACAGTCCTGTACAGGTACAACTGGCAAAATGCTAATTACGTTCTGCACCTTCAGGAAGTTGGTGGTGTAGCTTTTACTGGTGTAAGCCACAAGCTAAATACACCAAAGGCCAAACTCCAGTTTGGCTAAGTGGGGTCTGACAACAGTGTTGGAACAAATTCAGTTCCAAAAACTGTTTTAATGTGCACTAGAATAACGATAACCAAAGTAAAGCTGTAAAGTGCAACCTCTCATAAATATTGCATATCCAGCACTGAAATCAAAGAAGTAACTTGCTGTTGCTGCCAGTGAACTTGAGTGAGGGAGTGTGGGATTAGATGTGGAGTCTATTTGCATTAATTTTGCATCAATATCCATATTAATTCTAACACAATATTGTATCAAATTTGGGGACAGCACTCAGCTCAGTCTCCCTGGCGAATGAAATATCACTTGTAGAGCGTCAGTAAATCATTTAGTAGCATTAAAAAAAGTCAGGCATGAAATTAGAGGAAAAATTTAGAAAAAGACATGTAGCACAGAAAAATCATACCAGAATTAACAAAATATGAAATGAAAGAGCCTGTGTATGGAAAGAAAAACTATTAAAAATCAATCTCTACTTCCTCATTTCTACAAAGAATAAAGTTTACATGGTTGATAGTAGCTTTGGATGATGACAAATCAATTCACCTGGGATTGATTGTACTTCTCTTACCAAGATAACATTATTTATCTATGGGTGCAAACTACAAGCTATGAATACAGCTAAAAAACATTCAAATAAAAATGTCATTCCAGTGAAGACACAAATTGGCAGAAACCAGGACTTGCCTGTGTTGTGTATCAGAGTTCTTCTAAAGTGAGACAGTCTGACAGCAGGTGATATAAATGCTCATACTTCTATTTCACCTGGAATTTCTAAAATTTTAATAAAACATAACTTTATGATCAACACACAAAATAACAGAGAAAGTCCTCACTTCTCTGCTGAGCCCTGGGCTGCTTTGGAAGAAAGACACAAGGATGTAGAGAGATAAGGGAAGCTGACATTCCCAAAATTATGTGTGTACATTTTCTACTGACATCATGCAACATGATGGATTCCCTGGTGCTGTTTTCCAGTTAACCCACATTTCTCACAGGCTGGGTATACCGGTATTAACAACCACTTTCCATCTAATCTCCTTGCTTAAGGCATGCTCTTGCTTGGTTGGCTCAATGAGAACAACCTGTGACATTTGGCTGGTGGGGAAGCCCATCACATTTTGGTGCCATCTCCAATGGATGTTTGTGGTTTCTCTTTGTTGTCACCCAGAGATGACAGAATATGAAAAAAAATATTTTGGCTCTCCTTTAATCTGTCACTGACTCCTCCTCTGCATAGTGTACCAGAAAGCCTTCTGTTAGCTTGAGTAAACACCTTGCCTCTCCACCTGTGAGGCTTCTCCATCCCATGATCTACTTTTTCAAAAAAATGCATGGCATTACAAGGCATTGGTAAAATAAATCAACTAGGACAGACTGACTGATTAAAGTCATGGAAACTAGAAATGCTTTAAATGCTGCAGCCTGGAAGCAATGAATGTTCCTTAAAAAAACAGGTGGAAATCACTCCTTTTTTAAGACAGATGAGGAAGGGAGAGCCTTCACCTATAAGACAGTGCAGTGGTTAGGCCACTGACACTAAAAGCAACAACCAACTTCAGTTCTCTTGTCAGTGGATGGGGTCTCAAACCACCATCTCAAAGGAAGGTGACCAATTGCCAGTCAACAACACAGAGTTCCTCTTGTGTTCTTTCAGGTCCTTATTCTCCAAAGCTGCACCTATTCCTCTGCACAGGCAGCAGATCTTTATGGGAAGCTGATACTTTCCTGGAGGAGAGGAGGTGTGTGCTTCGAGAGTAAGTAGAGAATTATATCAGAGTATGACACAAATGTTTAGTAAGTTTCATCCAGGCCTATTAACAGAAGAAGAAAAGAACACTCTTAAAACATTAGCTCACACTTGGATTTAGCTTAAAATAATGGTCTGTTTGGACAAGAACTGAAAAAAGACCCACCAAAACCACTGTAAGTCTTCAGTGGCAGCTGATTTAGGTGCCTAGCAGCCAAAAGGAATCTGCAAGCTATGCTGAATTTCCAAGGTACACGTAACGTGAGTGTAAGTTCTGCAGCCAGTAGCAGGAAATTGTCAAAATCATAAACATTCAGAATACTCTTGAAATGATTCAAACACCACCTCACAGCTCTGACACATACTGTTATCAGTGTCCAGCATAGTATTGCTGGACACTGTACTTCAGCCATTATCCTACATGTGTTTATTTAATCTGACGGGATTTTATGGGAGGTTTCCTTTGTGGAAAACATAATAGATTTCATCGAATGGACCAAGTTGCATAAACAGATGTCTAGAACTCTGTCCCCAAATTAACCAAGTAACAAACATTTAAGTGTTAACTACTCAGAGTAAGGATGAGTCCTTGAAGTTCAGTTTCTCTAGAATCAAAAAGTGATGCCTGCTTTCACAGCACAAGTGTTTTGAGATATGTTTATGTTCCCATTTGTTTGTGTTGCATGCACAGCTGCAGTGGAAAAATCCTGTTGGAGCAGTCATGGCATGCACACTTTCAGGCACAAATGTTCCATGCCATACGAAGCCCTTCCAGTTTAGCACTCAGTTCAGTATATAGTTTAAACTCTGACATAATAGCACTGATCATCTGGAGGCAAAGATGGTAATAAAAGATGACCTGCCTTGCCCAGCAAGGCAAAGGCGGCTAAGGTCGGCCTGACTCAACCATATCATCACGTAAGTATCTGAGAGTCAAAAATGGCCTTCCGATTTCAAATATATGTGAGGTTTAATTGTATGTACTATGAATTGTATTGTGTGCATTTTATATTTTACAACATGTATAATTTCAAACAATATATTAACATAAAAATCTCAGCTAAAGTGATAAGAACTTTGTCTTGGGGTGATTCTATGACAATACTGTATTCCCCATCGCCTACTTGATCTCTAGTGTACCTTTAAATTGCAAAGGGGGGAGAGAGAAGCCGAGAGAACACTTCAAAGTGGCTGGCTTGACCTTGTAACTAGAATGTTTTGCATTCTTTTCTCTCCCGATCTGACAGCTTCGGTTGCTTAGAGGACTTTTGCTCTCTAGCTTCTTCGGCGTTCAGCGGAGAAGGGACTGTGATCTGCCTCAGCAGCTTCTGTTCCTTTTTGGACTGTTTTTGGCTTGCTTTTCATCCGAGACCAGCTCCCATCTCCGGACCTGCTCGGCGGGACCCTCCAAGGGGGATCGTCGGACCCTGCCTGGCCGGCCCGGCCCAGCTCAGGACTGCAGGTTTTACCTACAGAAAGAACTCTAAAATCCATAGTCCTCTTTTAGGGGACAGGGGAGGGGGTTTCAATATCCTTTTTGCCCCACGACAGTGGGGGGCTCTGTTTGTTAAATGAATAGGTTTTTTCCACTTTTCAATCGAGAAATTATTTTCCCGAACCCGTGGGGGAGGGGCTGCCGGGGCCTGCTTGCCTGGCAGGCAGGAGAGAGAGACAGAGAGAGAGAGAGAGAGAGACAGAGAGAGACAGCGAGACATCCCTTTCGGATTGTTTCCTCCTGGATCTGTGTCCAAACCGGCACCAACTTTTATACACATAGCCTCATCTGCACAACTCTAGTTCTTAAAAGCAATGATGGGTGATTAACAGTGTTTGTTTAAAAGTACATGACATTTGTCTTCAAACTGACTACCGTACCACAGCAGTAGTAATGAATATAATCTAAAATGGTTTACTCTATTAACCATGTGAATTATTTCTCTGTTAAGCTGTTGTAGGTATGTCTTGCAAACCTATCTGAAATAAAAGAATTAATGTGTGGGGAAATGTCTTTCACAGAAGAATTGGAACATAGATTAAAAAATGCCACTTATTAAATGTGGTTCATTAAATTAAAGTATTCATTGGAATACATCATTATTCATAATACTAAGATATATATGATAATTATTTCATACAGTATAGTTTGCATGTTGTAATATAAGAATATGTCTGCTTAAATTAGCCTTGTCCTTAACACTATCTATGTAACCAATCAGCATTTGAATTCTTAGCACTTGTTTGCTTTTGTTTCTATTATTATTATTAACTATATGACAATCGCAATGCTTTTAAAACAAGTCTCTTAACTGTCCCTGTATATCAATATGACAAAATTAGTTGCTGATGCAGGTTATCAGAAAATGACAAGTCCTTTCTACAGAAAATTTGGTCTCCCAAATTCTTCTTTATAGGAGAAAGTTTAAAGTGCAAATATACTGTGAAAAGAATCTCTAAAAAGGGCATTGTGGAGCTCGAGGTTTCTCATGTTTTGGTTATCTCACAGGTTGGTAAACCAATCCTCACAGCTGAGAGCTAGCTGGAGCAGTCAGAAAACTGTTACATTAGCAGTTTGAGGGCAGGGTGCTAAGAAGGCAAAGATAATATAAATATAATCTCCAGTCGTTGCAAATAAATTTATCTGGCAAATAAAAAGAAAAGGAATGATGAAAGGAATGCTATGCTACTGCTAGTTTTTCCAATTCTTATTTGTTGTCTAGCCAAAGCCATGAAGCCCAATTTGATATAACTGGCATTACTGACAGCTGTTCAAATAATTTGTATGCCTGGAGTACTAGAAAGTCACTTATTACCTAGGTTTACCTTATTACCTTATTACTTAGGTTGATTCAAGTGCATAGAAAAGATGAGGATGTGGTGCTCTGCTATTAACAATACTGATAAAATCTGATCTTGGGTCTATTGTGCATATAAATTAGTACACAAAAAAGCCCAGGAGAAGATGTTGAGGAGCTTTGCAACACACAACTTTGGCAAAAGAGTGAATGGGCTAAGTTTCTTCCTCTCTGCAATGCACGGAAAGTTTCCTTACTCCGACAGGTATAAACTCAGGAGATGGACATCGGTGATCACCAATATTAAGAGTTTCTAAAAACAATGCATAGTGCTCATAGACAAAAATGTGTAATACCTTCCATGACTGTACCATTTTGGGCAGTGTTTTGGTTGGATAAAGACAAGTGGCTGGCTGCATGGGGCCTGTGAACCTGACCTGATTACATTGGTGGGACAGAACAGAGAGAAGCCTCTGCTGGCAGCACACATGCTTGGAGCTTCAAAAAGGGTATTTGTTCTTCAAAGGAGGAATAAGATCGGTAAATTTAATCAAGATGTGATATTTAAACATAAATGAATGAATGGTATTTTTAGAAAGTTGTTAGATGACAAAAGAACACCCAACAGCATTAGTCCTCCTGGTTTAGCAAAAAAGTGAAATCAGTTAAGGAATATAGAAAAAATGAAAATCAGCTAAATATGATAAAGAAAGCTGAAGTTATCTGAGTAAAAACAATGGCTGGCAAACTTAGCAAAATACACAAGCAACAAACGCAATCCACAGCAAAAATGCATCAGTTTTCAGATGGAGCTCGTGAAACTGTAAATAACAATGCAGAAGAAGGTATGAAATTGTTCAATATATGTTTCTGTTCCCTATTTGGAAAAAAAAAGGATTAAATGTTTGATGAAGTACATTCTTTTTTGCTGCTCATCAATATCTTCTCAGGGATAAGTATTTCTAAATTGGCAGGCTTGCAGAGTTTGGACTCAAGGGTCATAAGTCAGCTAACTGGCTATGGATGTTCATTTTAAATAATGCTTAAAATAGCAGAGAAGGTATAGAAGATGGGAAAATCCTAACCCAAAATTTCAGAGAAAACTATTAGCATAGGTAGCCTGACAAAAATCTCAAGAAAAATAAAGGAAAAATGGATATCCAGGTCCATAAATTCCTCCCCTAAGTACTATGGGCATGAAGAAGAAGGTCTTTTTTTTGAGGGTCACTGTTGCTTACTCAGCTGTTCCTGAGGTTGTACACTTGCACCAAGGAAGAATAGGTAACTAATACTGGAAGTTTGGAAGAGACTGCCCAGAGGGGATGTGTCATTCCACAACACAAAGGAAAGAACCAAGAAGATGAGAACCTGTCAGGAAGTAATGTTTGCTCCTGCTCTGGGTGAGGGGATGAGGCTGATGCATACTAAAAATCCTTTTGAGAACCACAATGCTGAGATATTTGAATCTACTAATGGGGAATTAAGGTACAAACATGTAATTAATTCAAGCCAATGCAACTTACTGGAAATTAACTCCTAAACAAATAAACTCAGTTTCACTCTTTGATGAATTAGCATGTTTAGCTGATAAGGATTTATATGCAAATAGAGCATACTCAATCTTTTGAAATTGATTTATTCCTTGAGAGCAGGAGGAAAAACTGTCAACTTTGCCAAGCATTTTTAGAAAGTGCTTTATCTCCGTTTTGTTTTCAGCAACTAAATTTTGCTCTTCCCAGGCTTCCCATGAAACTTCTGGACTGTCATTACACTGGAGCCCTTATCTGTCCTGGTTGACTGGTGATAACTGCTGCTTTGCCAGCTGTTTTATTCCAAGTACTGTGTCTAGCATGTGAGTTACTCCCCTTTGTCTTTCGAGAGATACATTAAAATGTCTTCCTTTTACTAGGAAGATATATTCCTGATTTCTTCTTCTACGCTGTAAACTATTACCACAAAAGTTGGAGAAACTTAATTGCAACTTCATTACTTAACTAAAACTTCAGCTTAGGCAGAAATGGGTCAATGTTTCATAAATTCATGAAGGGACAAATGGAACAACTCTAGTATTGTTTACTCATGAGAAAGGGTTGACAGTCAGTATTATTCCACATTTCTAAGAATCTGCAGACTAAGTAATCAGCAAATGTAGCTATCATGGAGAAACCGTTATTGGATGGAGATGTCATTGCTGGAGTGTCCTATGGCCATTCAACCACACAGGAAATATATACAGATTCACTGCTGGTAAAACTTGTGGAAATGTGAAGATGGATGGGATGACTATTAACAAGAAAGGTGATGGTATTTTTTTTCATGTTAGTGTATTTGTTTGGTTTATTTTTTTTTACAAAGCTACCTGCAATGTTTCCTAACACTAGTTTAAAACTGAGATGAAAAGTAGCAGCTCTAGAAAGGGCAAGTTCTTCCTAAACTGACTCTTTATAGTAGGGTGATAAAAGGGTCAAATGTAACTCTTGCCTAACGAAATGGGAGAAAGTCAGGTAGCAAAGATTTGATATTACATTAGGAAGATATAGACAGGTCTGTTTCAAAGAAGTTGAATGACTGGAGATGCCACAGAGAAATGTACGAAAGCATTTGAAACCTGGAGATACTAAGATACTTGCACTGAGACTTAAAGAACTCAATCTATTACGTTTCTCAAAAGAAAGTGGTGTGTTGACTCGATGCCAGTATGTAATTCACAGGGAGAAAAAGTAAATGTACTGAACAGCTCTTTAATTTAGTGTAGAAAACGCACAACAAGAATTAATGGTTCGAACCTGAAACCAGACAAGGTCAGACCAGAAACGAGCCAATCTTCTTAACAGTTTGTAAATGATAAAGAGAAGGGAGCAATGGATTCCCCATCTCTTGAATCCTTCCAGCCAAGGCTGAATGACTTAGTGGAAGAAACATTTTCACCAAATTAAAGTTTTAAATTTCAATATAATATCTGGTCAGAAGCTAAAAGACCTGTATCTAAAAGTGGACAATAAGTGATCTAAAAATCTTTCCCAGCTTAAATGATACATATTTGCAGTAAAAGGAAAGTTTTCTACTGAAACAGAACTTTTTGAAAAATTCTAAGAAATCCAAATACAAATCCAAATCTGAATCTGGATACTAACAGAAAATGAAAGCTGAAATGTGAAAAATCTTTTGGATTTTATCTCAATACAAATAAAGATTTTGCTATTGAATTTTGGAGGACATCTTTCAGTGAATACCTCCTTTCAGGTGCTGAGCTCTAGGAGAGCTTGCAATCACGCATTGGAGTAAGACCTGCCAACATGCAGACAGATATGGATATGTAAGGCACTAATAAGAGAGCATTGAGTAGTATCAGAAGCAACATTCACAGCAGTCTAACAGTTGTCAAATGCTTAATAGGAAATATCTGACTGTAATAATTTAAATTATTCATTATTACCACAAAGACAGCCTCAAGGACTCTAAGACAACCACTAACTAGTTCGCTCTACTCTAAAAAATTGCAATGATGAATAGACACATTTGAGTACAAGAGTAATTTTTGATGAAACTGTTTCTCCAATATCAGTAATGTCTAAAGTACATGTAACTATTCTGTAGAACAGTAAATGAATGAGTGTTATTGAACTCTATGACACAAGCAACATCTGGCAATTCCTCGATGCTTTCAAATTCACATTTTCACATTTACTTTTGAGTCTCTAGCACTCCAGAACAGAATCTGCAATATTATTCAACAGGTCTCTATCAATTTCGTCCTTTCCAAAGCACTGAAGAGCTAAGCCACTCTAAGCACAAGATAGGAGCTCACATCCAGCTAGGTTTACACGTGAATTGAAAAGCTGTCTGCAACACCTGAGACTGAGCAGGAGTATAAAAGCAGAGCTCCTTTGAAGAATCAGGAAAAGGAAAAAAGCTACTTACTTCCATGCTAAGAAGACGTAAGTTAAAGCAGGACTTAGTGCAGCAACCACTAGAGCTGTGGCTAAGACAGTCTGATGCTTCAAAGTTACCATAATAATTTCCAGTCCCCGACAGACGAAGTACAGCAGCAGAAATGGAAGTGCAGGACCAGTTTTAGCAGCAGATGAGAAAGTTAACATGCGTGACGAAGCAAGCTTCACACTGCAGATTCCTGCACTACTCCACTTGTGTATTAACCTTGCAATACCTTAATGTAGCTAGACACAGGAACCTGCCATCTTGACAAAAAAACTTCGGCATTTTATCTTTGCTCCTGAAATCCAAAGTTTTTGTGGACAGAACTACATGCACGTGAAGACATACAATGTAAAGAGCTTTACAGTAAACACTGATTAATGTAACATTAATACCCATGAATAACTAGTGAATGCAGAAGTAACATTTTTAACAGAATGAAAAAATTGCTTCATTGCTTTATTTTAAAAAATGCATGGTTTTGTTCCTATTTCTTATACTGCTGGGCACCTAGCCCTGGTCATGAAACACTAATATCAGAAAACAGCCCAGAACAGTACTCATTAAATTGATTAAAGAGTGAACAAAAAACAGAGAAGCATTGGTTAAGTGGGCTAAAAGCTGCTAAGAATATGAACCAGGTATTGTCTCAGCACTTAATGTAGTTTATGGTTCCTTCTGCCTTGTTTTTTATGAGCAAGATACAGAAATGTGTAAGAGTGAAACTGTAGTGTGATGCAAATACAGCTGAAGAAAAAAAGCAGGAAGAAATAAGCTGATCCTTTCCTACAGCTGTCACAAGCCTCACTAATGCAATTACCCTTGCACACAGGCCCTGTGGTGTTGGAGAGTCCATTTGACCTCACAGGAGCCTCCTGTTTGAACCCCAGGATCTGCTCAGCATGGGGTGCATCTGTGGATAGACAGGCTTTTCTGTGGAAATACACAACTGAGCTCTTAACACAGCAGGCAGGAGTCACCTGTTAGGCAAAGCCAACAGAAGCTCCCACTGCCATAATCTAATGGGTGATTCATTGTTTCCCGGGTATCAATACAAGCTTTGCCACAAGGGCTCTACCTGATCAGTCAGTGCACTCCTGTGTGGGGCCATAGGTTGCACACCTGCCCTGCCAGTGCAGGGCTTAATGTTCAAGTGATTCAGTCAGTTTCTTGGATTGGTGCTCTTAAGCAGATCTAAAAGCCCAGAATAACTTTACTTAAATTTACCATTGTGCCACAGAGTATTATTGATGCTATTTTATTAATTAGCACAAAGTAGAAGTTTTGAGGGGACTGTTTAGTGCCACATTCTTTCTTGATAGTAAATCAAGCTATGCCAAGGACTCAACCTATTTTTCAGTGAGGTCTTCAGAATCTCATCTTCCATTTGCTTTTAACTGCAAGTTTCATATGTACATACAAAAAAATCTCAAAAAAACACCTTTGAGCCTTAAAGTATGTATTATGTATTCAACACATGTGGAAATTATGTGCTTGCCCAGTGAGGCTCAATGAATGACAACCCTGCTGTTTGTTGGGACAAACTTTGTTAGAAACCACAATCAGGCCCCCTTCCCCTTTTCCAGCAGAAGGATTTGAAAAGACAAAGCAAGGAAACAACTAACTTTCTGCAATGCAACAGACTTTCTTTTGGTGCTGACACACAAAAAGGTGACCATCTTACCTGAGCCTGGAAAACTACCACCATCTGCACTCCATACTCACTCATGCATGGACTTGCATCCTACACAACCATCATGGTTACATACCACATGGCTATGGTATGATTCTGTGTGGTCTTTTGGAATTTAGGCAAGTATACCAGCAAAAACTCCACGACCTTACATAGACATTAATTACCATTATCATAGTTTCTTTCTGACAGGTAGTGTATCCTATGGAAGGCTGGACATAGCCCTGGACTACTGGCTCCAGGTGGCCTGGCTTAAGCAAGATGACCTTGATGACCTTCAGAGGCCCTTTCCCACCTCAACCATTCTGTCAAGTCTTTTTTTTCCCCTTCTATTTATTTATCTGTAAAAACCCACAAAACCTGCAGTACTCTGTTAGAAACTATATTAATGATATTTTCTAAATACAAAGCAAAAAAAAAAATTGTTCTTGGCTTACCTGAATGTTATTTAATGTTTGATATATAATACAGAGTTCAATCTTGATGTTTGGTACCAGAAAATACTATGTGAAGACTCACTCAAGAGCACCACTAGCACACGTCACACCTGTCCCCCAAAAGTTGTTTGCTTTTCTTCTATCAGCCTGAGGCTACTTTATTCAGCTGAATGAATTAATTCTCACACTTTTTCTCTTATTACATAGACATATATTCAAGTTTAGGCTCTTCTGTGAGTAGAACTTTTCTTGATTACTGTCAGTGTTTCATTTCATTGTCTTTTAAGTTATAATTTCCTTATTTCACAACATTTTAACTATATTGGCTGCAACTGTTAATAGAATAACTAGTGATTTTGGGGGCCAACTAGAAAGGCTTAAAAAAAGATTTGATTACGCAATTCATTTTACTAATGTTACAACATTTTCACTTGATTATTTTAAATGAGTGCTGGTGCATATCCACTTTGGCAAAATACTGTCAAGTTTAACAATCTCTCCTAAATAACAAGCTTTCACTGGCAGAAACACATAGGCTAAGGAATACAAACAGGATTCAGGAAAACAAAGGCCATGTTTACCTGGCAAAATTTACCACAATACCTTTCCTGGGATGAAGTTCAAGCCACTATCCTGAATTCAAAGTGATTTAATTCCTGAACAGCATCAGAGATGAACACAGACCCATGGATCTGCTTTCTCCCATCCCCACTTTCAGCTATTCCTGCCCAGTAGTTGCTCCAGCAAGATGACTTCCCAATGGCTTCTGAACTCCCTGCTCCAGAAATAGGAAAAATGTTGTAAGGTCTCAGAGACACAGCATGAACTACAACTACACTTAGCAGTAATGCAATGCAACCTGTCATTAGAGCATCTATTCCACCGTCTGTGTCAAATTCCAAGCTGATCTCCAGTCTCCTAACCAGTAATACTCCCAACCCTACTTCATTTTATGTGACAATCTTTAATGTACAGACCACCTCGAAGTCTTCATCTTTCTCCACCCTACATTTTCTTATGTCTTAGATGAGAGATGGATCCATCTCCTCTGACACAGAAAAGATGTATTTTGATTTGATTCCATTAGGAACATAGGTTAAGACTGATAGAGAAGATAACCTCAAGTCTAACAGAGGTCCTTAATGAGGGCTGAAACTAAAGAGGGTAAGAGATAGGAATTTTAAAAGTTCCAACCCCTGTCATGGGAATTTGTGCAAACTTCCAAAAGACCTCATTCAACTTGGTTTTGAACACCTTCAGGGATGGATCATCCACAATTTCTCCATGCAACCTGTCCCAGTGCCCAACCACCTTAAAAGCAAAGAGTTTCTTTCCTGTCTTTGCTAATCTAAACCTGCCTTCTGTCAGTTTGAAGCCTTTCTCCTCTTGTCCTGTCACTCCATGCCCTTGTCAAAAACCCCTCACTAGCTCTCTTGTAGCACTTTTAGATATTGGAAGGTGCTCCAAGGTCCCTCAGAGCATTCTCTTCTCCTGGCTGAATAACTCTTTTACTCTGTCTTCATGGGAGAGGTGCTCCACCCCTCTGAGCATCTTTGTGGTTCCTCTGGACTTGCTCCAGTGGGACTACATCTATCTTGTGCTGAGCTCCCCAGAGCTGGATGCAGACATCCAGATGGGGTCTCACCAAAGCAGAGCAGAGAGGCAGAACCAACCACCTTGACCTGCTGGTCATGCTTTTGATGCATCCCAGCATATGCCTGTCTTTCTGGGCTGAAAACACACAATGGTGGGCCATGTTGAGTTTTTTGTCAACCAACAGCTGAGTATCATTCTTCTCAAAGTTGCTGTCAACTGACTACTGACACAGCCTGTATTTGTGCTTGGGATTGCCCTGACCCATGAGCAGGACCTTGCACTTGGACTTGTGGAAGTTTATGGGGTCCATCTCTCTTCTGCAGGCCCACCTCTCAAAATCCCTCTGGGCGACATCCCTTTCTACCAGCGTGCCAGCTGCAACACACAGCTTGGCGTCATTGACAAACTTGCTGAGGGCGCCCTCAAACTCACTGTCCATGTCATCGACAAGATGCCAGAACATACTAAACTATGACACCAGCCTGCATCCAAATCCTTGACACATGGATGAAAGATCCTGAAGGTGGAACCCACAAAGCACATTTTGCCACAAGAACAGACAATGGATTTATTATGGCTTGCTTTTTCTGTATTGTTCTCATGCTCTCAACATTTAATTATTAAAGTGTATTCATTCCTTTTTGCAATCAAGTTAAGACATGAATGAATTACAGCAAACGTTTTAATTCCTTAATAATTCTTTAATCAAAAACTTTAACAACTCTATCTGGAAATACAAGTAATTTTTCCAGTTCGATGGTCATTTATTTTGTCTCTGGTGTTTTTAGGGGAAAAGCAAGCAAGAGACCATGAGACAATCTGCAGTAGGAACTGCTCACCAACCAGGATTGCCTGTAAAACCTAGTATACTGAATGGCTGAATATCAGACCATTTCTGGAAAAGCTGGCTCAAGAAATATGACCATGAGGCAGTTATTTTTGAACTTATTTTCAGTGGAAACAGAGATAAAAGATGGGCTTCCAAGCATAGAAGTGAATCTTTCTACTGCAAAAGGTTTATTTTAAAAGATCTCCTGTCATTGTTCTGATTGCTCTCACTGTCATTCATTGAAATACCAAGGGCAATGCTGCCAGGATTTGAGTGTGGGCTCTTTCAGTACCGCAGTTCTCAAGAAAAGAGTGAAATAAAATCTCTCACATTAAACAATAATACTCCTACATCTAGTAACATTTAATAAATTTATTATATATTACCCTAATGCAGGTTCATACCATTGCTCATATAAAGAAACTGTACGAATTATTCACTTGGTTGTCTGTAAATGTCTTACAATTGTTCATGTAAGAGAACGTGCAGTTAGATGTTTACATACTTTCTCTCTGGGCAGTGTTTCTGCCAGTTAGGAGTTAGGAGAGAAGGGAGGGGTTTTTTTCTCTAGCTTCTCTGGCTTTCAGCTGAGCAGGGACTGCAATCTGCCTCAGCAACTTCTGTTCCGTTTTGGACTGTTTTCGGCTTGCTTCTTCATCCAAGACCAACCTATCATCTCTGGATGCTCGGTGGGACTCCTTAGGGGGGCCCCGGATTCTGCCTGGAAGATCTTCTCCTAAGCCGGCTCAGGACTGCGGGAACAGCTAAGTTCTACAGACAGAAGTGACTACATAAAATCCACCAGCCTCCTGGCAGGGACGGGAAGGGGGTTTCAATATCCTTTTCTGCCCCGTGCTTGTGGGGGACTCTGTTTGTTAAATAAATAGTTTCTTTCACTTTCATTTGAGAAATTATTTTCCCGAACCTGTGGCTTTGAGGCTACTGGGGCCTGCTTGCCTGGCAGGGAGGAGAGAGAGAGAGAGAGAGAGACACGCCCTTTTTGGGTTGTTTCCTCTTAAATTTGTGTCCAAATTGTCACAGATGCTCTGATGTGTGATATTCAGTGTTGGCCAGTGTAGAGAAAATACTGACCAGCTGCAATCCAAGCCCTTATTTACCTGACTAAAATGACCTCTATAACATGCAGTCTTTCACAAGAGCAACAGAGACATCAGAGATTGGAAGTTAATCCTATTTTAAAGAATTCCACTCCTGAACAGTATTTTTCTTTTAAACTGCAGTCATCTCCCCTAAAAGAGCAAAAAGTTGCTAAATGAATGTTGAATCTATGAAAATTTTAGTAATATATCGCTTTCCAAAGCATCAAAGAGCAATGTCAATTCTACCGCATGTGTCTGTACAGAGCTGAGGATCTGCATGGTGAGATCCCAAACCACAGCAGAAATGTAATTAAAATCTCTGGTTGTTTTGAGCTCTCAAACAAAGCAGTGCTAAATTTTCCAAACCTTAAAAATATCCTGTAGTAAACTCAGTTTCATCTGCACAGTTAGGTCTCACTAACAAACTCACAAATGCAGACAGATATGAAACTAACCTGTCAAACGAACAACTGCGTCCCAAAAAGCAAGGTCAAATATTGTTTCAGCTTTTAAATTAATATTGTATAGGCAGTGTCTTCCTTTGAACTTGGTTTTATATTCTACAAAAATATGCTACCTACGGCTTTCAGGAAACCTGATAATCAAACATGAAAGTTCAGTAACTGCTTTATGTATTTTAGATTACTTTCCTACAGAGATTGGAGATTTTCCTTTTACATTGATGACTACATCTACATCCTGGAATTATCACACATTTAACGAAAGTCTCTATACTATTTCATGTGCTTCTTACGATTTATGATTCATTAATGAAAAAGCAAAGCTGAGTGTATCCAAAACAAAAGAAAACTCACATCAATATTCTTGGATGCTGCAAATCATTTGCTATGTAAACTAGACTTCCACTGATCAGCATTCAAGAAAGTGTCTCATTTATTTTAACTGTAACTTTCATCAAAGTACTTCTTTAAAACTTTGTTGCCTACATAGAGTTAGATATTTATTCAAGGACCTGTGATAAATTTCCCAGTTCTTGTTATTACTATTTTTTTTCTTAGATTCCTACATATAATGTCACCAATTACTTAAACAGAAAGGAAGACTAGAAAAATTCAAGCAACAAGTAGACAAGAGAACTTGAAACCCACATAAAGCGGAAACAAAACCAAACTAAGAGTGGGCTGCATAAAATAGCAGCAGCCATATGCTTTCAGCCACATCTTGCTGTAGAAGGGTTAAAATGCAGTCAGTAAGAAATGCATTTTTAAATGAACAAGCTTCTTCTGGGCATAAACATGTACACTGGCTTACTGCAAACAAATGGATGTACCTGCAGAGACACGGGGACAGTCGGGCAGCATGGACTCCACTGACGTGTCCAGGGGCTCGGAGCTGGACACCCAATTACAGCAGTTCTGTAAGAGCAGGCAGGCAATTCTTGGGATAAGCCAAAAACTCAGAGCAAAAATAAATACAGATGTTGTAAGTGAGGACAATGATCACATCAAAATACTCAAACTGATTTACACAGCAGTCCCAATAACAACTGGACAGTACACTACACTAACTTACATTTACTGATGATGAAATACTATAATTTCATATTAAGTAAGTAAGAGTAAGAACATAATTTAGCAGATTTGTAATGTGTTTCAGTATCATGTCTTTTAAGTGCTACTTTGAATGCCAGTGGACTTGAGTAGGTGCTTGGACCAAGTAGTGCCTGAACTACCCACCACGTTTTAAGATTTTCCTAGTTGGTGTTGATATAAACAAGTGCTGGTATAAACACTGAGCCTGCTCGTTTGCTAACATTAAGAAATCAGAGTTTTTTCAGAGTGTTTTGATGGAGTACACTGTGGAAAGAACATCTGTGAAAATATGAAACAACATATTATAACCAAACAGAAGCCATCAAGATAGCAGATTAATATGCAAATAATTGGAAATATAGCTGAGATGAATGTGCGTGAACATCAAAAAAAGGCAAATACCGGTCTCTGGGGAATTATATTCAGGAAGCCTTTACATTTACCTTCCATGCCTGAACCTCTGAGAAGGATGAATTTACCATGAATTTTCTAAATGTTTTGCTCCAAATGCTATCTATTCAGAGTAGTCTATAAACTGAAGTATTAAATAATATGCTTTCAATAAAATATGCTGAAATGACACCAAATCTACTGAACTGAAGATTTAATTATAAGGCAACTACATTTTTAATAAGATTACCAGCTGAACAACAAGATCCACATTGCTTGCTCCATTAAAAATCTGAGTTTTTCCTTTCTGAAAACCTAATTAACTTCATTAAGTGGAAAAGGTAAAAAAACTGCACAACTTTTTGGAAAGATCCAATCAATTTTCAGACAGATTACTAAAAAAATCATGCCATCAGTCATGATAGTAAAAATGGACGAATTCTCTTCTGGTAAACAGCATGTATTGTATATTTGTAGATGCTTGCTGCCCTAGTTGTGCACCATGGAGTCCGTCCTCACTGTGGAAAGATCCTTGACTGGTAGATCAAGTATCTTATTGTATTTCCTTAATTCATTCTGTCTGGAAGAAGATGTCAGCTGTGTTGCAGTGAGAAGAGAATTTCAAAGGCTTCAGTCCCCACCAATAAAGGGCGAGGAATGGCTTTTGAATAGATTTGTCAAGGCAACCCTACTGTTCTGGGACCAGGGAGAGCAGGGACAACATAAAGGAAGGGTTGCTGTATGAGATTAGAAAGTGAAGTTCACAAAGCATGGCAGATTTTTGTAAGAAACAGTAGATCAATGAAACTATTGAACTCAATGGAAAAAGAAAAAAACAAACACACTATCCAGTAATATAACGTATTTAGTAAAAAATTGTTAAAATGGAAGTATTTCATGAAGGTTTTAAGGTTTAAAGTAGTAAAGCATTATAATTTTATGATTTGCATGTGTAATTTTAATTAACAGCTGAATGTGAAATTGCAAATGCAAGGTGGTAGAAATTACAAAAGAAGTAGGATTTTTATGAAGTATTACAATCATTTGAAATAAGTAAAATTAATATTAACTACTGATAGAACACTACATCAGAGAGCTGGAGATAATACAGAAGATTAGCACACAATTAACTAGCTTTTATATACAATGTGACACTTGCCTGTAAGAAATAAGTATTCTCGAAAGGAGTGTCAAGATATGTAAATGGATGATTTGTTTTATCATTCATCACAGCTCCTAATAAATTCAAAAATCATGACTTCTATAGGTACTAAAAATAGGCCACCAGTGATACAGGAGAGATAGCTCCAATGAAGAATTACTTTATTTTAACAATTCATTCTTTCAATGACAGCAATTAGCCCTACAGACAGGCAGCGATTAGGTGTATATTTTAATTATTATTCATTTTACCACTAGCCTTAAACCTGATTAAAGTAAGAGATATCCAGGTGATATGCTAGTCTTAATACCACTCAGCCACATTTCACATATGTAAAATTCTTCTTTCTTATAGGAGATTTTTAATGCTAATGTAAGTTATGACACTCCATCCACTTTTTAGGCCATTAATCATTTAACTTATTCTTTAACATCTACTTTCTGCAAATGAAATTAAAGGTAATGCACTTTTCTTATTCAGACTAAATGCTTAAAGAAAAATGGAGTTGTCAGATTCAAATTACAGGATTTAAAATTTCAGTTTTACTACATAACACATATTTTAAGGTTTTGATTTCCCATAAAGAAAATGGGGATTTCTCTGACAGAGCCTGTAGGGGTTACCATTCTTTATATTTTTAACACTTAAGTCAGAGCTGTCAGGCTGTATCCCAAGTGATCCTCTATTCCCATCAGTCGTGGCCTATAAAACTTTAAGGTTAAGTCAGGAATAGGCACTGTATACACAAAGTTTCACTAGATCCATGAGAAAAAGTCAAGTATAACAGAAAGTTCAGGATGTGACTAGTTTAAATTCACTCTGTGCACCTATTGTATTAGTGTTCTGCTATGGGAATGCAGAAAACACAGAGATGAGCCTGATCTAGTGAGGACGAGACTCATAAACAGTAGTTTAGTTGGTCTCGCTCTAAAAATGTAATTTTTAAAATCTCAGCAACCCCAAATCTAAGTATAAGAGCTTCCGAGTGCTACAGGAGTAATTACATATCCAAAAGCTGCTGAGAGAAAGGATATTTTGCCAGTTGTGCAAATCATCAAATTGAGTCATGAAGAGCTTAAAGGGGATTTTCCACCACTGCCAGATCAAACCAGTAGCACAGGGTGCACACAAGACTTTGCTCCAGGTATGAGGCACTGCATGGGCTGCCTTGGCATGTCTCTATTTTGCTGTGCATCAGGAAGAAACACTGGACTTAGCGCTTATTAATTTGACTTCTAATTTGGCAGTTCAGAAATTGCTTTAATTTTGGTTATTTTAGTGGCTGGTATGGATACATGATTTCCACTGTCCTGTATTATGCTGTCTTTCACACCCAGACATGTTGATTCAGCCATATACAGATGTATATACTCAAATTCTTTAAAAAAAATGGCCTTACCTCTCGCATCCACTCTCGAATAGTTTTCCCAACTTCTTGATGCCACACATTGTGAACAGAGTCTGTCAACGCCACAGCAGTTACCCTGTTCTTTACTTCTGCCTCTCGTTGAATCATCTGTTAAAAAAATATTGTATTTAAATTAATTCCTTTTATTGAATAGAGTCTGCTTAGTCAGAGATAATGATCTTGAACTTAAAAAGAAACAGCAATACAGATTCAATACTTGACTTCACTTGTTTTAAAGTTTATGCAATTCCTAACGGGTCCAGAAAAACAGAAACACCTAATATTTTTGATAAAAAAAATAATACTAACTTTTAACTGACTGAACTATTCGGTCCTATTATTTTCCATGTGGCTTGACAATTCTAGGATTAAAGGTATCATAGTGAAAAAATGGAAGATTCCCTGAGGACACCTTTTACAAGCTTCTCCAAGTTCCTATTTCAGTTCTTCAGGGAAGCTGGTACCTGTGGTTCACTGTAAGATTCTCATGACTATCATCTACTAATTTTCAGTAGATTGCTGTAGTTTTTCTGATGTACAATCTCACTTTGACTTGTATGGATTTTTTTCTTTTTCTGTCCAATTTAGCTATCTTGCACACTCACCATGGTCGCAAAATTCTTCTCTCTTCTCTCTTATTCATATGCTTACTCAGCTAACACCAAAGCCTCTCAACATTTTTAGGATATTAAAGGGCCTCTGTTGTTGCAAATGACAGCATGACTAAATAATATCAGTTCTAAAACAAATTAAATGATTGCTGCAAATAACACAAGCGAACTGACAAAGATGCTGTGGAATTCAGCACCGCTATGCGAGATAAAAGGTACTGGGAAAGAATAGTTTGATATCAAAGAGAGACAAAAAGGTTTTAATCTCCTGACATGAGTGATCCTAATTTGTAACACTGGATCAAAGAAAGCATAATAAATTATACTCATAAAACCAGCATTTCACAACAGGTGTCATTATCACTGTGTATGCTGCAATAAAGTTAATGGTTTTTTTAAGCTTCCCTTTGTATAAATGTAACACATACCACATTTTTAAAATCAGGTATTCTTCCTTCACGCTCTAGTAACTGCTTATCAGCACACAGGCTGCACCTCTGAACCCACTGTTCCATGTCCTTGCCATAAGGATGACTCCAAAAACCTACCAGAAAAAAAGTTTTTTGAAAGAGACAGTATCTAAAAACAAGACCTGTCAGCCACACACACCTAATTCGCTTTAAACCCTGCTGTACATTGAGTAAGTGTTTTAAATACACTCTATGCACTAATATTCCTGTTTCAGTGCTGTGCATTCTAGCACTCATTCGGCTGCACTGTCTTCCACAAAACACTGTGATTAAACAGGCAAAGGTGCAAAAATATCATTGTCCTTGAAGCCCACACTCCTACCAATTACTCAGAGTTATTACCTGCTGGGTGAAGTTTAAAATCATCACCAGCTCAGAGTATTCCAGCATGACTTCCTCCATGAAGGGCTGGTATTCAGAAGCACTTCTAATGGCCAGCAAAGATAAAAAATATGCTCTGCTTTGGAAAAGCAGTTTTTTCTCAAGCTACTGCGTCCCATGTTTCTGTTTCGAAAACTAGCCATCCAGTTCATCTTAGAACATCACCTTTTTCTTCAAATCACAAGAAAATACAAAGGTGCCATTCCCTTTTTCTTTTCCAGACCTAGCTCAGGTTTGCTATTCTCAATTTCCCTATGCACATGTAAGAACTGGCAGCCATTGATCACCATTTCTTTCTACTCTTTCTTCATACAGTACATACAGTCTTTGCTTTTGAGATCATATATGATATATAGGAAATAATATGCAATACCCAACATGCTCCTGGTGCTTGCCATTCAGCTTTGTGGATGCCTGCAGAATCGTATTCTCTTCACAAAGATCAGCAAAGTGACTGAGGCTGACAATGTGATGTTTTTTGATAACTCAGCCACAGTGCTAGGGTTAGGATAAGGTCTCATGGATGCAGCAGCAAAGAGGGATCAAAAGGATTAACTGAGCTTCACTTACAGATTTCTTAACATCCAGCCCAGAAGAAAAAAGTTCTGGTAGGCATCCATGCCCTTCTGAGCCAACTTAGAAAGAAATAGACAAAAACAATACATCAAGTGGGGAAAGGATCAAGGTTATAACCTTCACTTAAACAAGAAGTCTAATGTGTCCATGTTTCAGTGACACAGAAATGTCACAACAGAGCATGTCAAACTGAGGACACTTTTGCTTCCATCAGAGCAGCTCAAGTTTCCTGCTACAATGGGACATTCACTGATAATAATAATCACGGAGAACAGATCCAGGTTAAGCTCAAGCAGCAAACCCTCTAATCAGCGATGATAATTTAACCTGCAAGAAGATACAAGAAGTCTATGTACTTTTGGGCACACAGATGCTTCAATACTTAGTAAATGCTTCAGATTGAAAGGACTGATAGATCAGAGTTAGAACATGCTCATCTTTTCTAAAACCAGTTTTGAATTAAGATAAATTTTAAAAATTATGTGAGTGGAATAAAACTGTAAAGGTAAAATAGATTGACTTTAAACAAAAATGTAGCATCCAGCTACCATTCAGATTTGATATAATTCTGAAGTTGTTCTAAATTCCAATGGAAGGATACGATGGGATGCATGATTTACATTTCCCAGGACTTGTTTTATTCCATGCAGCCTGTAGAGTCTTTTGAGGTGGACATACTAAATCTGAAGATATTTAATAGACCACAGTCTGCTAAAAATACTAAAATTTAGATATCTTTCTTCAGAACAATTATGTTTTTTACTGAAGCAAAAGCATAATAATTCTGTCTAAAGTTCATTTATGCCTTATAATCTTTTTACATCAGTAAATTCCACTGACAGAAAGTTTTCACAGCCTAAGAATTACTTAATTTCCTGCTCAATGCCCATTTAAAAATCTTAAATTATTCTTAGCTGAATAGATTTTGCAGGAAGACATCTCTCTGTGAACATCATCACTCGATGGCTCACTCTCCCCTTACACTCCTTCTTCCAATAATTCATTTACAACCAGAAGTAGGTAAACTGGCATTTCTCTGTTACGTAAACAGGTACTCATGTGTTACTGCATCACTCATGATTCTGGGTACTCTAGACTTTCCCAATAATCTTCTCTCTTTAGGCATTTCCTTTTTACCTTTTTTCTTGCGCTCCTTCTTTTTAGTCATAGTAAAGTTTGATTTTGCAACTTATTAACCATAAACCAACGCTATATATTTGATTCCCTTAGAATGACGAGTTGTAGACCAGTTTTCCTTGCAACAAGTTAGAAAGCATTTAAGCATCCTTTTCAAAGTCCTCTTTATCTCAGTGGTTGAAAATTTGTTCTTTCACTTTGGAGGGGAAAATGTCAATTATCTAGTTGCAGAAGTATTCAGCTCTAACAGTTACATAAGCAAGAACCTGAAACTCCCTAAAAATGCATTCCTTAAGATCATACATAATAATTACTCATTTGTTGCTCAACTTAGTAAGTATTCTACTGCAAATCTGTCTGTAAGTTTATATTACACAGCTATAACATTATAATGTCAAAAGGTTGATACCTGTATTTTCTGTAGTGTGTGTAAATAAAACATATCTTCACACATACAATGCATATGCAGTATATTTAGCATGCATATATAGTTAGAATAGATAATAAAATTTGCCTTTGGTATACATTTTATAGCATAATACTCCTGTCAAATGAAAGCATCAGTGTGTTAAAAGAGGACCCAAAGGTCTGATCCTGCAAACATGAAAATCCATGACAGTACCAATTAGATTTAGGTAAATGGCCTGTGGGAGTATATCCTTGAAACATTGCTCCCATACCCTTTATACCTATTCTAACATTTAAAACAGGTAAAAATTCAAGCTTCTGAGAAAAGTTAAAGTAAATTAAAATATTATTTTATTTTTTACAGGCTCATACAATCAAATCAACAACCATCACTTCATATGCAGGAAATATTTACTCTTCTGAATTGTTTGTAATAAGGAATGAGGAAAAATGGATTAACAAATGAATTAAAAACACATTCGAATTTTAATTTCTCTTGAAGTTTTGAAATAAACCTTTCAGCTACTTTCTTCATTTTCCGTTGAAATTTCAGCTGTGGCATAGTGTTTACATGGCATGCGCTAGGCTTCAATGGGCACGTTGACAACAAGCATTTGACTAGGAGCAGTGTAATTTTGATGCAAGTCCTCCATTGTATCCAGTTGCATCATACTGGTTTGAGACTCAACACATTTTGGTATCTGCAAGCAGAATTCTTTCCAGAGGAAACAACTGGAAGCCGCTGTCCAGAAGTCCTCACTGGTTTCCAGAAGTGGAATGAATTTGCAGCAGACATTCTGGTGGATCAAAACAGCATCAGTTGGACACTGAAATATTTGTAAAAGCAGTGGTAGATGGGAAAAGAGAAGAAATCACGTTATAGGAATAGTGTGGAAGAGGGCAATTTTTACTTCCTTTTGGAAAGGCATGCGGATTCCTTTTTGGTAACTTCATATGCTCTCCTTGTAACTCACTTGTTACAAGTCTACAGTCAACCAACATCCTTTTCAACCAACATTTCACTCAGTCTCACACAAATCAATTAACTGGTCTGTCTGCCTTGTAGCACTTGACCCTCTCCTCAGTTATGAAAAACACCTCTTCACCAGAAAGTATGTAATTCTGTATCTGTAGTGCAAGTTTGTTGGTCTGGCATTCCTAAGACCTTTCACTGCTTCCTGAATAGAATTCCTGAATTTCTGAAATGCTCTCAATTTTCTGCACATCTTAAAATGGAATTAGATCCCCAAGCCCTCATAAAATATTATCCATTAGGAATTAGAATTACTGGGCAACTATGCTCAAACAGCACAAAGCAAAAAATAATAAACAATCCAAAATTCCACCAGTTCTCATTTTCAATTAGCAACAACAATCAACTTCCCTAAATAAATTTGCAGATGTGATAAAATCCCTACTTGCGGTAGACAAAGCCCCTGATACACATCAGTTTTTAAACAGAGAAAGAAAATACCTTCAAAGATACAATTAGAGAATGACCATAGTACTTTCTGATATTTTGTGCAAAGATCCACTGGATGTTACATCTCCAGCTGTGATATTTTTCTACAGCAATAAATCACACTGCAATAGTAATAATAATGCATGAACATATTAGAACAGATTGCTTTAAAGCATCTGGAGTCTAGGACTTGTCAAAGTTCACAATGTAAACCAATTTCTCTTGCAGAACTTCTAACGAAAATTACTGCCTTACATTAGGGCTGTAAGCTCATAAAAGCAATCATAAGAGGAAAAATATTTAAATCAAAAATAGCTCAAGATTTAAAGTCATCTCCTTTATGCACAGCTCAGTAAAAAAACCCAACAATGGAAAAAAACCTGTACACAGAGTTCTGCTGTGTTTTAGAATTTGAATAGTGTAAACAAAACTCATGGTTCTCTTGTAAAAAGCCTCAGGCTTCAGCTTTATTAAAACTTTAAACTTAATAATGCAATTCTTCTGTTCTCTTGACCCTAGTGTGTCATAACAGGGAGCTTACAAAAGTCTTTGAGGTCCTGTAATAATGAGGGGAGCACCAACTTCCCAAACACAGGCGGTTTATGTGTGGCAGGGCTATGTGGAGGAATGCTGGCTCACCTCAATTACAAACCTCCCAACAATTTGTTTAGCATGAATAAAGCACAGCAGTTCAACAGAAAGCCCATCACATAACATAAATTGGAATGGCACCACAGGGATAAAAGTATTTTAATTGGTCTGCTACACCTTGCCCACAGCAGACCAAACCAAAACACACTGGTGGCAGAGACATCCTCCACTGTCTGGAGCACAAAATGTTGGCATTCTGCAGGTAACTTCCTAGCAGCTGGAAAGCGTACATTAGACAAGAGGGTTTGGTGAAGCTCCTTTCCATTAGAAATTCAACTAGTGCAAACAAAAACCAATCCCTTTTTCACTGCACCTCAAGACATTTCAGCAATGAAAGTTGCTGAGATACTTGCCTTGGCACCGCTGCAAGAAGTGCAGTGATGATCAGAAAAGGAGCTTTGGAGCAGCTGAGTCCAACTGGAGTCAGCCAGCTGGGACTCCCTCCTGACAGCTGAAGTCTGCTGTCCCAAGATTGAGGATTCGAACTGGGGAAATCTCTTTGGCATGAAAATCAAGTTTTGAAGGGTCAACAGGTTCTACCTTTCTCCTATCCAGGTATAGCATGTGAAGCCTGATCAATATGTGTTAATATTTCTATGTTGCTGATAGCAGCAGCTAGCTGTCAGATTGCCTCTAATATATGAGATAAAGATCAGTCCGGTCTTATAAAAGTGAAGTTCCACAAGGGTCAGTTTAAGCTGCCAGAAAGTGTCCAAAACTAGCATGTGCAGTATTTGGCACAACTAATGCTAAGGAGCGTCTGATACTTAGGCCAGGTTGTTTAAAGATCGTTTGCGTATGTCCACTGCAAGTACATGAGCCCCAGGAAAAATACACTTGCAAAATCACATAGTTCACGAAATGATTTCATTTTGTACTCACAGTTAATTTGGATTTAGGTAGTGCAAGATGGTGTGAGCGTGTGATCACACCAAACCTCCAGCACAGCACATCCTTTGCTGCTCTGGCTTTACCATGCGTCTGTGTAAGCAGCATCCTTTTAACAGGGATGCAGGAGGTTTTCTGGCAGGAGGCTGCATCAGCTCTCCAAATGACATGAAGTCAGCCAGCAAGACCAGTCCTCTATTAGCTAGGCAAAACCTGCCCTGGAGATTTTGTTAACAAAGTTATCTTGGCTGTGATGGATTTTACCAATCTTTGCCAGCAAAACATTATTGGCTGCAGGTCATAGCTTTGTTTTCTCTTGGTTTATCTGGATTTCTGAAGCAGTGGACAGCTATTTGAGTGCCATGCCTAGTTTAAAATGAAATAATAAAGTAAAATTTAAAAAAAATTAATTACCATTAAATAAATTAAATTTAAATTGAATATAAAATAAACAAAATCCAAAGCAAACCCAATCACAACACAATAAAAGCCAAAATAATACTTAAATGCTAAGAGGAGTGTTCTAGACCCATGACCAAAAGCTTGAAGTGCTCTAGTAGCAAGAAAGGTCAAGGTCTACATGGACTAGGAAACAGACATGTCTCTGCTTTAAATTGGGAGTGTCCTCAGCCTCTTACTCCAGACTTGCTGTTCTGGGCTCAGCTTTCACAAGGACTTTCACAGTCCTAGTCAGCTCTGGGCATGGTCAAACCACAAGCTAACATTTATAACATCTCCTTGTATAAACGTAGGTTGGGTGCCAGATTTTTAGCCTGATCTTGCAGCCATTAGAGAAGCATTTAAGAGCGGCAGTGTACAGCTGACACCCAACAATGGAGCACAGCTGACATTTTATCAGAGATGCCCCATCAAAGCACGGTGCCAAATGCTGCCTGAGACCTATCAGTGAGCAAACAGTGGTAAGTTTTCAAACCTCATCAGATTTCTTGCTATTGACAGAAGTTGCAGGAAGCTCCTATCAGGGAGCTTACAAGAGAAAAGTCTTTGAGGACTTCTCAGTCTCAGGGAGGAGCAGGGTCTCGAGATGCAGATGACTGAGTTACAATGACTCCTTCAGCTGCTCTGCAGTAGCTCACAGCTTGCATGGGCTACACTGAAGGGTGGCAGCAGACAGAAGCCGGACTGTTGATGCTGCTAACAACCTCAGCCATCTGGTCCACCCATCTGAGGGATGTGACTGCTCCAGGGCAGAGACACTTGTCTGCTTCCCAGTCCGGCTCCATACTGCCACTGTTTTCAGTCCCAAGGCTTCAAGCCTGGTCAGTGTCTTGGTGATTGTTACTTTGGCTGATTTCAGATCAATTAGGCAGCAGAGCTGGACAGAAATAAATCCTTTGTACACAAGAAAGTTCCTCTTAAGGTACTTGCTTGAGCTGAACATCATCTAAATTACAGTGGAACAGCTTTGCTCTATCTAAAAACCGAGTATGCATATAAAATGGATGAATAGAACTAGTTGTTTACTCTCATACTGTCTTGTTGGGCTCCTCTTTTGCATTATGGGGGTGAAAACATCTAAAAGCCTTGAGCCCGAATAAGTAGCTTCTTGTAATTTTTCTTACTCAGATAAATTTAAATAAAATACAGTGATCTTAAATCTTTGAGATGACAAATTAATTGAAATAAATTGCTCCTGAAAATCAGTGTGTATGAAATGCTCCTGAAAATCAGTGTGTAACACAACTAATAATAAACAAGGCTTGAAAATGAAATAATACAAGTGGTTGGAGTTTCGTTTTGATATTACACCATTACAAAGGTAATGGTTCATATCTAATGAAAAACATGGCCTGGAGTAAGTTATGGTAGTAATTTTTTCATGCTTCAATAAATGTGTAAATCCAGAACTCAGTGTACAAATGAACAATCATATTAGTGAAATGAATGTGAAACAGTCAAGTAAATAATTGTTTTTACATGTTAAGTATCAAATACAGCACGGTAAAATGGCATTACTTCTTCATTGCCTCTATTTGAATGGTACACGAGAAACTGTCATTACAGATTCACGCAAATCTCATGCTGGTGCATTTTTCAAGAAAATAATCGGGTTCCTTGTATTTAATTTTATACCTAGAGAAAGAGAGAGAACTGCACTGGTTTAATATTAAGAAGGGCAAATCCTCCACAGATTTCTAGATGTTGGCTGCGTCTGAACAAGGACCGGTCATTTATTTAGGAAATTGCTCTGGTTTTATAATACACACACACAAACATATCAACCTATATAGTAACTTTTATTAGGAAGCCAGACTTTAAAAAAATAAGAAACAAACAGAAAATGAGAAAAACTGAATGTTAAGATCAGCACCTCACAGGTGGACATGAAGTCTGACATCCTCGTTATTTAAACATAGCTGGATTTCCACTTCAGCCAGAGGATAAGACAACATTCCCTCTTCCTGTCCTTTGAAGCCTTAGCTTTGGCTCTTACAACCTTTGAGTAAGTTCAGAAAGGAAAAGTTTCTCCACAGGCAAGGTCTCTGAAGCAAGAAGGTATGTAAACTGAAACTTCTGAGGTCACACAAACTTCTGGAGGTAACTCTCCTTGTGGTTAGGGAACGACAAATTGTCCTTTGTTATTGCAGGCAGCCAAAAGAGAAGAGCAGCAGCTTCCCTTTTCTTTCCCACTAAAATGCTGCTGCCACTTGGATGCTCCTTCACCAACAAATTACGTGCATGTGTGGCAGAAACCCAAATTACACAAAGCAAGACCACAGTATCATAGAATCATAAAATGGTTTGGGTTGGAAGGGACCTTTGACATCATCTAGTTTCAAGCCCAATATACGACTGACATCTTCAACGTCGGAAAAAACAGTAAAGCAAATAAATACTGGATTTTTTTCATCAGCCCTCTTTATCAGACATTAGACATGCCATCAGATATCCAACAAGGTTTCCCAGCCACTCATGAGATGGGAAAGTAGCAGCATGGCTAAGAAGACTCCTTGGAGAGACTTCATATGCTGAAGGGCTTTGTGAAGCAAAGGATGTATAACTATATAAAATACAGTTTTACCTAATATAAAAAACCAATGAAAGAAATTAGTCAGAAAAACATGTTCCAATTCAGAGTACAGAATAGACTCATAATTTCATGTCTGGTCCATGTCCTGTGTCAGAAGCCATCAAGCACAGCTTTACTGGCAAAGGAAGCTCACACTCTCCACCATTCAAAGACATGGAGCATGGACCTGCTCTCCTTCACATCTGGAGAGCCACGGCACTGCAGCTATATACAACTTCCACCTCAGCATCCCTGAACATAGAAACACGGTGGGTGTCTTAGATGCTGTCTCACTGCCATGAAGTATTTCTGTGTTCCTCCTGGCCTGCTCAGTGATCCTGCACCAACCTGGTCATCAGCTTGCCCACACAGTTTACTTCTGAGGAATGCTCCAGGAGACTGATGTGTACTATGCTCTGCAGTGCTGCCAGCACAAGTCTGCTCATTAAACACCACAAATCACCCTCCATTACTGATGATATCACTCAGAGAAGTGATGCCAGGTAGAAATGAGTCAACAAAAGAAAAACGAGGCCACTTCTTAGCATAATGAGTGCTCTGCCTAAATGTGAGGACAATGGATGCTGCACAAAAGCACCAAATATTCCCAGCTGTCCATGCAGGAAGGCACTCATTTATCACACATAGTCCTTCTTTGGTGAAATAACCTAAACTCTTGTACTCACAAGCCTCAAAGAGGGACTGGCTTATTAAGTATGATGCATGTTTACTTTCAAGGTTGTTAGGAAGGGGAAAGTCTTCCTGAAAATTTTGTATTGGACTCTGCCTCTGGTAGTTGCACTCAGGTTGCCAGACTCGGACTTTCCTGGAGGTATCAGGCAGGCCATACTGGTTGGCTCCTGAAACTAGGCTACACCAGCAGGCAAGCTGGGATGGCTTGGAGAGCACTGGGCAACCCTTCCCTCAATGCAGGAGGAGCCAGCAGGCAGAGCTGCAACACTGAATGTCTGGTCCACCAGGTAGGACCTGAAGAAATGGCAGCCTTTGTCCTCTGACCATGAAAGCTCATCAGGATGCCAAAGGACCATGAAGATGCAGCCACGCCTGCACTATAGCAAAAGCAACATCTGCTGAGCTTTCTGCACACACGTTACAGTTTCTGGCCAGCGTACTCTGAAAAAGGCTTGCTGCAGCTTTAATTACTTGCCCATCCTTGTAAGCTAAGGGCTCATAATTTTCAACTTATGAAGTCCCACTTAAAAAAAATATTTCAGAGATATTATGGAAAGTAAAATATACTGAGTGAAATCTACATATGCAGGACCTCATCAATAAAAATTTAAAATGTGAAAATCATGGGATAAGGTAGAAAGTCAGTCCCTCTTTCCCACACCATTTCATGTCTGCTTTTTATTATACATCTACCAAATTATAACCTCCTTGAAATAGAACCATTTTCCTTTTGTTTGGTCCTGAACACACAGTTGGAAGTTTAAGCATCTAGCACACAGAGAAGCATTCCTACACGCTCTCGGCCTAATTTTAAAATAAGTTAAATAGAATATACAAAGTAGCCATTTAGTTAGATCAAAGGCAGCTGGAGCCACCCCTGGTGTTTATTTCCAAACCATTACACATCACTAGCAAGATACTCCTCATGACCCCCGGATCTCATAAGGTTCATAAACAACACTAAACCAGAAAGCAACTGCAGGCTTTATTTCTGCTCCTTTTCCTCCGAAGTCCTCTTCAATGAAGAAACACACCAGGATAAGCTTGCGTTTCTTTATTTCACTACCAGCACCAGCATCAGGTCAGCTTATGCAGGCAAAGTGGAGTTTCATGAGCAGTATGGCTTAACACACAACTGGTTGAAAGCCAGCATGTAACTGGACCATGACACCAAATACTGTTCACAGCTCCCATCTCTGGGAGCTTCACTATCCATGTCTGTCCTCTTACACAGATGACATCACACTCACATCTCCAGTACTTCAAGAAATACGTCCATTCATCAGAGACAGCAATTTGAAGGCTTCTGTGCACTTTGGGAGGGGTTGTACCAATGGAGGGCACCAGTTCTTAACTTTAGAAACACATACAGTACCAAGTTACATTCAATATATAGGTATTCACACATGGCTTTGTAAGAGTCCTTTTAAACTTCACAAGAAACATCACTACACCGGGAAAAATGCTTTGCTGGGAGGTTTTCTTAGTTTAACCAAATTATTTTCTAAACTAGTGATTAAACCCATAACTACCTTGAAATACAGGCAAACCTTACTCTGCTGAACCATCATGGGTTTGCCCACTCCTAATATACCCTGACCTAACCACCAGAACAAGACCAGCCCTCCTTGTGGAAGGGAGCACAGGTGTGCTTCCAGTGTTTTCAGATTATTTCCCTCTCTCCTCCCCCACCTTTGTGTGAACTTCTGAAATGAATGGCTTTGGCTTACAAACATATGCTCCTGGACCAAACAGTTCCGTGAAGCTGGCAGGTTTTTTTGCCCACACCTCTTGTACTGCTGAACTTAGATCCCACTCCTCCTTCTCTTCCCCTCTGGAAAATGGGGCCAGAGATGCAGGTGCAGGTAAGGCTGAGCCCACCATTATGAGCAGCCCACTACCAACCTGGTGCTAGGACATGGAGACACTGCTCCTGCAGCAGCTGGGACAGCTTGTGCTTTCTGGTGGGACACCATATCAGTTGCTCTGAGTCCACAGACCTCTGAGACATCTGAGACTAACGCATTATTAGGAGAGAATGTTGTATTTTGGATCATAAATACATTGTCTGGGATTTTCTTCTTCTGCAATTGCTGCAGTTTCCAGAGGGGATGACATTGCCTCGCAGGCCAGCTAGTTTGGCTGTTGAAAGCCAAGTGTGAAAACAGTGGCAGTAAATCCCACCCAAGCCATTCTTGCAAAACATGAGTACGAACATGCGTTGTGGTACACAGATTTTACCAGCACTCTTACAGCTTAGGTTTTCAATGTGAATCTATGAGCATGTTAGGCAGATCACTCCCAACATCTGAGGATGTGTTCTTGGGAGAGCAAAGACCTGTGCTGGCCTCGTGCTAAACATGCATTCCACTTGCTGGTACCCATCAAGCTCTGCTCAGCACGTACATGTATTTTATTTTTCCAGGCTGAGGTGTTATGAGCACACTCCAAAGTTTATGTGAGTAATGAGGAAGGTGGCTGATGTGATTCATTTGATTCAGTGAGACTTGTATTGATGAAATATCATTCAGGTTTGATGAAATACCTTGTTCTGTGCAAGAAAATCTACTGTAACAATCTACTGCAGCATATACGTGGCATGCCTGCTGTCTCAAAAGAAATACTTTGGCTGGTTTTAAGGAAAATGTCATACTTTTATAATGAGTTGTGTGCATCCCTATGGACATAAACACACCTCTAAACTGTCACAGCCATTTCCACAGAAATGTATATCTAGCAGAGAGTCCTCATTTCAGGTTCATATATTAATGAACCAGAAATTCCATTCCCTTTATAGCAACTGTCCTCTAGCATTCCCCTACCTTAAGGAAAATAGCACTTCAAAATGCTGACAAGAGCCAAGTCTATATGGCCATTATTCAACTACCAGAAGGTAAGCATCAGTAAGAGGCAACACTAGAAAACATACACTCGCAAGGGCTTCTTTTCAGGTACTGGAAAGTCTTCTGTTTTCCCTTTTTTCAATTTATAAAGTTATCCCAACATTTATCTGAGCACAACACAGTGGTTTAAGTCACATATAGCACGAGAACCCACAGAAGTTGCAGTCTCACAGCTTTCACAGCATTATTGCAGCACTAAAACCATCAACAAAAATGTTTTCAAACTCTATCTGTCAAAATCAATTTTACTATAATACGTATATTTCCTCTAAGATGAACAAATTTAATAATTTTCTTTTACTTCTCCTTCCTTTTTCAATTATGATTTTATCTATTCTAGTCTAATATGAAAGTAGACTGGAATGATACCATGTGGCTCAAATTAAGACACATCAGTCCAATGCTTAAGTAAGCTGGTAACAACTTTTTAGAAAGCAATGCTAGTGGAAAGTGACAGTGGCAGCTGTAGTCCAGAGCAGCTGTTACAGTGCAAAATCAGCTGCACTGCTCCGCTAACTTACTAAAATTATTCTGAAAAATAAACCCACCAAACCCTTCAATGCATGAACAGATCATTTATTCTTACTTAACGGGTTTGAGTTGAGACTCCCAAAGCAATGGCTAGGAGTGATTTTCACCAGGCATTGGATATAGATCATTCATGAATTGCACAAAGGCTACTGAAAAGCCATCAGATGGGAACAGCTTTTGGTCACTACTAAACAGGGGGCAGATTTGAACCAGTGACCTAGAAGTGAAAGACTTTGTAATCTGATTACCAATCCCTTGAGCCATCCCATCCCTCCCCTTTTCTTTTTTACTGATAAGAGAAAAGGAGTCTTATTACCTAAGCAACTTTTGTAGCCTGTTAGCAATGCAAAAGCTTTCATTTAGTGCTTGAAAAGGAAAGTCTCATGGGCACGCTTATTAGCCCATCTCAAGCACAAGCTCTGTATTATTTTTCCCTATTAATTTCAAAATAAATGTATTGGTATAAAAGCATAGCACAATGCTTTTTTTGATGATGATTTATAGTAAAGTTCTTGCTGATTAAAATAGGTGCTGATGAGAGGTTTTTACATAGCTGTGGAGTCAACAGATCCCTTACTAGCAAAGGAAGAGATAACACGCTCCTTTTGTCAGCAAATACTCCAAAGAATATAAACACATTACTGAAGTATGGTGCATATAAGCATCTAAATCATTTGCTTCTCATACATAAATCATACAACCATGAAGATGTGTTTTCTCACTCAGAAGCAGGAAGGTTTGGTACATTCTGTAGTTTGATTGTCAAACAGTATTTTAATGAACAAGCAGGATCTTCCAAGTATGCCAAGACCCATTTGTATCACCTTTAGGACATGATGAAGCTATCGTTTCTCCTTTTCTTCCTCAGTTCTTTTCTCAAGACCCTCAAGAAGAAATCTGCAAGACCTTATCCACCAGTTTCCTACCTCTTTTTTTTGCAGGCACTGTGGCCGGCACATTACCAATGCTTCTTTGGCTGGAGGTAATAAACAATTAGCTACATGACAATGGTGTGGTGTTCGTGTTTTTCTTCACTGTACTACACTCAGCTAATGTCTCAAAAATTAACGCAAGTGTATCAGGATCTGAAATTAACTTTTCATGGCCATAAGCAAAATCCTTCTAGGACTGGGAAAATCCTATTATAGCAGTTCTGGCATCTCACTGCTTGTAGACCATTAGTACGCACAAAATAAGATTTCAAATTACCATTTTGTGAATGCAAAAAGAGTTGCTCACTCAGTTGTTGATTAAACATCTTTTTTATTTCTTTTTGCTTATGAACCGATAAAGCAAAACTACATGATGCTCGCTCTTCTTAAATGACAGATCTATTACTAAACATCGCGTGAGCAACCAGACGGTCCAAGACTACTACATAATCATACAGAAATAATTAGGAAACCTACATATTTATGCTACACTATCCTCTGGAATTGTGCAGTAACTTCCAGGAGGCTTTTACAGAAATGCATATGCTCATCTCACTGTTTACAAAGATATTTCTCAGAACCAGAATGGTTCAAAATCACCTTAACATTTGCAAGCAATTAGGCATGACTAAAATACAATACTTACAATTCACTCTGCACAAAACACAACCTATTATTATACTGGCTTGCCTTTTAATGTCGATGAGTTCTGTCTAGAACAGTATTTTAGTTTATTTAAAAATTTTAAAAAGTTTATTTAAAAATTACTTTTCCTTTTTAAGACAATAATTATGTTTCAAACACATTAAATCTAAAACTTTTATGTGGAAAAACCTTTAGTTACACCAAGCAGCCATCACCTTGACAAACAGGTCATTTCCAGCAATCAGGCAATCCAGCTGTTAACTCCATACATGTATTAACACTTGGTGTGAGAAAATTTACACACTCACTGAAAGTCAACAACACCTAACTAGAAAGAAACATTCAGGCTAAACACCAGGGAGACATAACAAAAAAACTATTTCATATAGGGCCCGATCCCAAATCACTGCTTAGCAGTGAACAATGCTTTAAACCACAGGACTTAATTTCTTAAACTTGAGTGTTGGAATTTCATATGAAAGAAAATTTCCCAACCTGGCCAGCACACAGCACTCCTTACAATGCTCTGACAATTGCAGAGGACAAGGGCAAGCTAATAGCAGTGCTTGGTGTCACTGAGCTTGGTTGTTATTGTTTTGACATCTAAATTTCATATTAATTTTCTGATTCTTCTGAAATTATGCTTGATTTTATTAGCCCGATTAATCTGATTATCCAACTTCTTTCATAATTTCCATCCAAAATAAATGAACCCATAAATGCAAGAAACATTTGAACTTGGAGCAGCAATTCAGGTGATTTAGTGTTCTGTAATTGAGAAACATTTTTCCAAGGGTAACGTAAATGATACACATTTTATACATACCAAAGATGGACCCTTTAAATTTCTTATTCTCGTCCTCTGCTTATCTTTCTCTTGACCTTTGCTGAAATAAATCACCCTAAGTCGTCAAGACGCTCCCTAACGCATTTCTAAAACCGCGCATCACACTTGCTGGCTGGAAGCACAGCTGGCAAGGGATCGAAACCCCATCGCTGGGCAAACTCAGCCTTCTGGCTTCGCCAAGAATAACATTTTAAGGTTTTGTTTTGGTTTTTTTGGGGTTTTTTGGTTTTTTTTGTTTTTTTAAAAAATAAAATTGTTACTGTATGGGACAATTGATTCTGCATTTATTTGCAAGTGCTGACGACTCCATCCATGACATTAACACAAGGCTAAAAGCAAAACAACAACGAATTAAACAGCCTAGACTTACTTAATATGAATTCAATTGTTAATTAAAATAAGATTACGGAATTCAGCCTAATTCTGCGCGCTGTCCCAGAAGGAAGCTGCAACCGAGGACAAGCAGTGCCCTCTAGTGTCACCGACTGCCGAGACCCGCCCCCCGCAGCACGGCGGGGACCGCCCGCGGGAGGGGAGCAGCATCCCCCGCAGCACCGCACCGCGCAGCACCGCACCGCGCAGCACCGCACCGCACCGCTGCTGCAAGGCGCCCCGCGCTTCCGCACAGGGGCACACGGGCATCCACCAGCGCGTTTACTCACTATTCTGTGCCCATGTATACGCACGCGTATGCATGCACACACGCACACGCACCGAGCCTGGCATGTTCAAGGCATCTTTAATGTTGCAGGCAGCTCAGAAAAAAAAGATATTTCAGTGTAAAGTAGCAGGCCATGCATGAAAATGGGTGTCAAAAAGCTCGGCAGAATCACTCCCTGTGAAGATGTCTAACAAGAACTGCTGAATACACAATACTGGCAGCACGGGCTGAATGGCTAAATTGGAGCGGCCAGAACACAGCCATAAGGCTTTGAATCCATCAGAAATTATAATTAAACCTGTAATGAGTGTTTTGACATCTTCCCCCCTTTTTTTGTTAATTGAATGTTAAAACTATTTAGACTTTTTTATGGTCCAGTATCAACAATTTTGTAAGATAACTTCTATGCCTTCTAGCAAATTACCTCAAACTTTACTCTTTGGATATAAAAATAGTCTCCGAGCACTCTCAAAAATTTCTCTCTGATGGGAAAATTCTACAAAACCTCAGTAGGTGTTTTATTTAAGCTAAAATTACAACGGAGTCAATGCTGGGTTTGTTTAATTTTTCGTTTTACTGCATAAACATTTGACAAAGAGAGAAAGCTATCTGTTCATCTTGTGAATGATGGTATGTGTCATATGTTCATTAGTATTCTCATCATCCATAAAGTATAGGCAATAAAATAAGGAATCAAAGACAAAAGGTATAAAAGAACAATAAAGGACAGCACCAGTTATAGGCGCGTAGAAAAAGCTTCAAACATATAAAAAGATCTATATGAGGGGTCAAATAAGCCACTCTTCTAATACTATTAAAAAAAAATTTAAAATTGCAGCCTGACAGTTACTCAATTTCATTTGCATAAAAAGTGCAAGTGACTATTTATAAATATATTCAGATCACAAGATGTTTGTACTGTTTTCCCACCTAAAGCATTAATAGACATTTATTCCAATCCTCGCATTTTAGAAAGCAATGTACATAATTAGGCTTCTACAAAAGATTACAACACACATTATAAATTGATTCCTGTTTCATTTGAAAGCCGCAAATATGTATTAGTTCAAGAGACAAATGCTTGGAAACACAAGGTTCAGAATGACAGTACGTACATCTTTAGATACCTAAAAAGACCATTAGAGCACAATTGCCGATAAGACACTATTGTGTAAAATTCATTAAAATCTCTAAAGTCAATACAGACATTTAGGCTTAATATCAAAATTTGGAAGGTTTTCTTGGAAGATTTTAGCAGTAATCTAGCATTCTGAAAAAGTTAGCAATAGCAACTAAAATAATTCAACTGCATTTTACAGCAGATGCTGCATCTATGGCTATTATCAACAAATGTTTTTATAAGAGGCGGTGCTACCACCTGGCGAGCCCATCCCAAACCCCAGCATGGTTCACCTCAGCATAAAACAGTTTGGGAGACAGAGGGCAAAAGCGCAATTAGATATTACAGATGTTAAGAAAATTTTTATTATTTTCCCGCCACACACAAAGACACTAACAGCTATTTTAAGGAATAGAAGAAAAGATAAAGTTGCCTGCCATAGCACGCTTCATCCCTCGAGCCTGAGGATGCCAACCTACTGCAGAAAACGTGATAGGAGGTTACACTTTAGGTTGGCCGGCAGAAGTTAATTTTGCAGAAGAAAGCAGTTGTTCTTTACCCAGAGCTCAAGCCATGCGCGGCTGCTTGAGGACAGGGAGCACATGTACAAGGCGCAGCCCCGCACAGGCATCTGTGTGGCATGAATGACACCAGCAAAAGAAAAGAGGAACCCAAAGACTGACATCTCCTCAGTATTACTCATTATCTTTGCGCTGCAAGGAGGGTTACAATCAAAATGGAGGCTTTTTTGGGACCTCAGCACTTCTGCTGTTTGAGGCAGGTGGCTGGGGTGCACTGGCTTTGCAGAAAAGGGAGGAAAGGGACGGATGCAGGCTGCTGTGTGAGGGCAGGCACCAAGTGTTTGCTGCTGACAGGCTGGAAAAGTTTCACTTGGGATACATCTGGGTGGAAGAGGAGTAATTGAAGGGGAGTGCGTCGATATGTGAGAGGTCAGGCTGAAGCAGGGAAGGACTGAAACACACCTCTTGTATTACCAGCATCAATAGGTCTTTGATGCTACAGAAAATTACTCTGCTAAAACTTATTAGGAATTTTAAACCGATACTATGTACAACATATAATCCTGTGTGAAGCTGTATGAGATGTATGCAGGGAGACGACAGAACAGCACACTGGGGCATATGTGCATTTGGCTTACTGAAATGCAGCTGGATGCTTTTCCCTACAAGATGTGTCTCCTGAACAATCTGATTCAGAAATATTTAAGCTGCAAAAAGTTATCTTAGTCTGTATGAAAGAGAAGAAGCTAGAAAGATTTTTTAAATTCAAAGTAAGATACCCCAAGGAACGTGCGTTATATAACTAAACTTAATTTTGTGCAGTTACAAACTATGGACTTGCTATCTCATTCCACAATTCATGTGAATCTACAAAATATAGTGACATTGAAATTTCAAATATCTTTTTTTTCCTGTAGCACTTGCTTCACAATTAAGAGTTAAAACTTTACTTAGATTTCACTTGGAAGAATACTGCAAAATATAAAAAGGTACTGAGTACATATAAAAGAAGTGCAGTTCAAAGCAATGCCAATAATAAAACTTTGCTATTTTCTTTGCAATTCAATAAAAATCAGTTTTGCCAGCCAAAAAAAGGATTTAGCCTCTACTTAAATAGGACAATTGCTTTGTTTTTTTTTTCCTTGAAAAAAAAGGTGTTAGGAAGCAACATGAGAGTCTGTAGAGCAGGATGATTCTAATTGTTTTGCCTTTATCACGCACTATTGTTAAGAACACCAACACCCATTACCCTTTCAGCAATAAGTAGGGCTAAAACTGCGACCCCACTAAATCTGGTGGCAAGCAATCTGTATCATGCTCAAAGCAGTCTCTCCTCAAAATAAGAACATGAAGAAAATTAGCATTTCTGGAGTGAGACAGGGAGGCTCTATCAATTCCCTCCTCTGACAGCTGCACCAGAATACAAGTGTCGAGGAGTTCCTGATCAAGTGTTTGTCATTTAAACATTTGATTTTACCTCAAAAAAATTAAGCAATAAATAAAGTTCAGTGACTTTTATAAAATGCACTTAAGAGTATCTCAAGAATGATGGAAGTGTGCCAGTTAAATCATCAAGAGGTTTTGAGTGGAGGGGAGATACCACATAGTACCGTTCACGTAGGTAGGAATGAAGCAGCAGAAAACATTCTTAATTGGTACATGGTATCTGTCACACTAGCAGTACCTGGACTTTGAAAACGCCTCTCTAGCAAAACAGCACAGAACTACCTCTTAACTTCAGTAATGTGCTTGTAAAATGAAAATGTCTCAGTGGCATGGGAAAAAAACTATACTTCAAACATCCTCTGTAATTTTTCCAGTCTCTAAATACCGCAGTTTTACAAACTAAGAAAAAAACCAAAAACAAACCAAGCCAAACCCACAGACTTTGAAAATACCACAGACTCTGAAATTTCACTCCTCATCAGCCTGGCATCAGAAAATTATCACTTTTTGTTGTGAAAAACAGAAAAACTTAAAAATATCAGTTTTTACATTGTGCTGTTCTGTTTCACTCAGACTGAGTAAAAGGACTAGCTTGCATTCCTGATGCCCAGCAATCAAGCAATTACTAAAATTCATTCAAAACACTTAATTCAACACATCCAGATCATCACTTGGGGCTGCAAATATCTGCTGAGAAAAAGCTCAAATCTACAACATCCATGGAGGGTATGTGAAGTCTGGAAGTACCTACATATATCTTCATCACGTTTTTCTAAGGCATCCACTTTGTTTAACAGCACAATGCACGCTATTGGATACATTTTTTCCCAGAGACTATTTCTGCCTGAAGTAAGAGATTAGATTTCTTTTCATAATTTTAATTTAATTATAAACAATCACATCCCAGTCCTTCAAAACTGAAACTGCTTGAAAAAGATCTCTTTTGCTACCAGAAATTTTTTTTGGGTCTTGATGCCCTGCATAGTTCGCACATATAAACAAGTACAGCGTTTTTCTTCAACTGAGTAACACAGATAATGGGCTGCTACGAGACACTCAGGCTCTTCTTGTATTTTACAATTAAAATCAAGTTCCACTCCCCATTTAAGAGATTAGTCCATATTTAGCCCATGCACATCTTCTAACTCCATTAACTCAAATATCAACAAAAGAGAGCTTAAGAAAAATGAAAAGTGTTGCAGATGGAAAATATGTGCACAATGCAGACACATAAAATATACAATGCTTGCATAGGATATCATTATGTATAACAAAATATATATCAGTATAAATACCCACAGAAATAATTTATGTACTGAAACAAAATAGATCAGATTTCCAGTTATGATCCTACTTATTTTTTCCTTGCAGTTTTTTGAAATCTGTATTTGCATGTTCATCCTCTATGCTATGAAAAGCTCAAAATTCATCATTGATGCAAAAATCAAAAAAGATCCTTGTTCCAATAGGTCAACATATTCTTTTGTGATTTTAATAATGGCCTGTCCTACTACATTTATTATTCATATAGAATAAGGATAGACAATTTTTAGGTATTATATAGCTTTCTTCTGGAATATTAGCTTTGTGGCTTTGAGAGACCATTTTCTAAAGATCCTAATAGTCAAATGACATCTTGGGAAATGTTACATTCTTACCACATTTGCATGATAATGAAGATGAAATTTCATATATGCTACCTGAATTATACTTATCTGAGTTTTGTTTTACCAAATGACCAAAGGAATATGTTCCCTAGGCCAGAGTATCACAATGCAATGTGAAACATTATTGCTTCAGTAAAACACATGAAACTATTATTCAAGTAATAATAAAAAACCAAAAAAGCCTGCACAGTTTATGTTACTGCATTAACATGACCTCAGCTATGTATCTCTGAATACTTATTTCTTTCAAAGAAAATTCTACAACATCCACAAAAATATCCGTAAGAAATTTCTCTACAAGTAATCAAGGAACATCTCTGTGATGCTCTTTGTTCTGGTCCTCTATAAGAGAGGAACTCTTTCACAGTATGTTGTTTTTCACTGACACGCAGTACTATCATGTGCTCGGTAAAGTTCGTATGTCAGCTTATTCATTAGATATGAGCCACCCTTTGGGTATAACCACATTTCAGCTTACCTACAGGAACACAGATTTGTAAAATCATTTTCTGACCACAGAAAGGAGTTTGGTAGACAATAGTAACAGGCACCTTGCCTGTAATTAGGCATGTAGGCAAATATGTGGCTTTCAGAAACTGCAGCGGTGGATTTCATAGCTCTTGATTATGGGTTATTATTGCAGCAGACATTGAAAAGCTCCATCCCCTATCAGGGTGAGTGAAGAACTCAGCTGCTTAACCTGGGTTTGGAAAGACAGCCCCCAACACACCATGTTGATAACCCAAGGACACTGTAGGGAAGTATTTGTCCTTTCTGATCAGTCATTGGTCTGCTCAGCAATTTACCTGCATGATCCATTTCGGAGCATGCCTCTAGAAAACCAAAATCCAAACAAGGTTTTATGCTGAAGGTGCCATTTTAGAACTATTTTGCTAACACTGAAAAAAATGTAGTAGAAATCATACAAGTTACAAAATGACAATATTAATCTAAGCTAAGACACCAGCACGCATATTCTTAGATTAATTCTCCCATTATAACTGTGAACTCTTTGAAGACAGAGTAGTTTTGATTTTTGCTGGAAGCTATAGGCATTATTTTACAGAAAAAAAACACAGCATGGAATAATAGGTGTAAATGTAATATAGCTTTTCAGTACACTCTGGTCTAGGCTTCGCTATACCTGCAGAAACACATTCAAATTAAGTAAAAAAAACAAAACAAAACAAAGCAAGTTATCCTGGAAAAGGAAAAAAGGGGAAAGGACTATACTCAAAGGAACATCTGAATAAAATTGCGACATCTGCAGTAGAGTTTTCCCTAGAATGTTTGAGATGAACTCGGCGTAACACTGCCTTCCAAGAAAAGACAGGGTGATCAATGCAGGAGCACATCAGGCTCCCTTGGACAGGCCAATCAATGCAAGAAAGAACCTTGCCCAGGGCCTTATGCAAATAGAAGCACGTCCTGCAACCCAGGGAGGGAACATGCGCAATAGATCAATGACATCTGAAAAACCTTACAGCTATATCAGCCTCAGACAGTAAATATATAATGATGAATCCCTCACGTTCAGCCGTGAACTCTTTAAACTAGGTTATTTTCAACAGCTGGTTTAAGAAAAAAAGTCTGCTGGCTGTAGACTGCAATGGTGGCGAGGTGAAATAAGATTACTGAGGGTTAAATTAACAATGCCTTTTTTTTAAAGGATGAGATAATATAATCGCTGTACTTTAACACCTTGTAAAATGCTGGCAGTTATGTGCCCACAGGGGTAGGGCTGAGAAAGGGGTGGCTGGGGTTATTTTGCTTTCAATTTTTTTAAGATATAATACTCCTGTCAGATGTCTCGAGCCACTCAAAGACAAAATATAATACAGATACTGAAAGAAAAGCAAATAAAATGCCTTGGCTAAAGCACGGTAAAAACCTCATGCCCTTTCTATCCTAATACTGCAGGATACTGAAATTCATTATTAGACTTAATTTGCCTCGGAAGTGGAAAAGAGAAAAATAACTAATTAAACTATTTATTCTTCAGGTGTTTATGAGGCAATTTTACTCCTGCACTTTGACACATTGCATTAAAATCTCAGTTCAATTCTACAGTACTAAAAGCACAATTTTCTCAATTAATATACGTGAAAAATCTACTCATATTTTTATTTCTTATTGCATTCAATCAAAGCCCTTAAATAGGATTATTTTAACATTTAAACATTGGTAGTCATGCTATTATTCATATTAAAATACTTCACTAATATTATGAAACAGCTATCTAATACATCTTGACTAGATTAAAGAAAGGAAACTTTTAGGATAAAATGCAAATTCCAGTTGCTTCTTATGGTGCCACAGTTTGAGAGCTCCCTTTACCACAGTATGTTTGCATTCCTTTTACTCCATCTGTATTTGCAATGCCTAATATATTATTAACTTGTAGTTCCTCTGATTGATCCACTAAACTGGGTTTTAAAGTTTTACAAAATCTCTACTGTTCCATGCAAAAGCCATACATGTACTTTTCAGCATAATTAGCATTTAAATTAACATTAGCATAATATACTTGTAGAATCTTAACAGCACAAGGTCACAGAAATGGGGAAAAAAATGAAATAATAGTGATACACTTTCTTTTAAAAATGTTTGTTCCATTAAAAGACAACAAATACCAGAATTTAGAACAGCTTAATATTTCAGATGGAATAATCTAAATTCACCACAAAACTTGTAAGTGCATACTATGTGTGATATTCCCACATCTATCATTGTATAAGCAAATATAAAACTCCTACTCTTTTTCTTTATTGGTGTTCCTATATACATTCAAAGAGAACTGTAAACTTTCAGACTATGACAATGTCATATCTTGTAAAATCTTTAGTACTGGGCTGTTCTCCAAACCAATCTAGAGAAATAACAAAGCACAAAGTTTCATAAAATAACAATTTTTTTTCATACTGTACCTGCTGGGAAAAGAATCCCACAACCCACATCCTCAATCGTTTGACTCTACAGCCATATCTATGCACAGCCAGATGCAATGACAACATCCATGTAAACTGATGTTCTCGAAATTTCATTTTCCTGTCCTGATGCAACACAGCAAAAAGAGGCACCTTCTGGTAAGAACCAGAAACAGGTGGATTAGCTTAAAAAAAAGCAGCAAGATGCACATTTATAGAAGATTAAGAAGGCAAAGTCTGAAGATCATCAACCTGGATGGGGTGAAAATCTAGTAAGTCTGTCAGGGAAAATAGGAGATGTGACTTTTTATTGATGCAGCAGGACAGCATATGTACCTCAGGAGTTCACCTCAGAGAGCCAAAAAAGAGATGAACTGAATTAGTTTCCATCAAAAGAATGACAATAAGGGACAATAAGGCAAAACTTACTGGTTTGCACTGTCAAGTACTTAAGAGGTTCAGGACAGAAGACATGTCTCTTGCTGCCATTGATGAGTTTCCCCTATGTCTTGAAGAGCTCTGATGAGTGTGAGATCGTTCACACAGCAAACACGTCTATGTAACTTTTAACTTCTGCTAAGTTTCTGCAACCAGTGAGGAAACAAATAGCCAGGCAAGAAATTCAGGAAAATCAGTTGTCCAGGGTTCTGAAATTAACTATCACAATCAACAATGTGCTCTACACATTTTAAGGAGATGGCTGCACAGAGATGTTGCCCATCAGCTTTGAGAGGCTTAAGGGATGAAGTTTATCTGCAAACAGCTGAAAGGACAAGTGATACGTTCTTTGAATATGGTCCTGTGCTTTGGCTTTTTTTTTCCTTTGAAAGCTGGAATTTGAAATGAAAAATAAACTGACTGATAAGTTATACTGTCTTGCAGAATTTAAAACAGTGGAAACAATGCAAGAAATGAAAATAATACAAAGGAATTTACGGCATCAGAAGGAAATTTCTAGCCAGATATAGGGTTAGATGCCAAATATAGTTTTATTTAACATCTTCATTAATTATCTGGAATTAATTAAATTTGCAGGTGACATTAAAGTGGGAGAAACTGCCAAGAGAAGTAAGGCATGAAAGAAATACAAAACAAGCTTCCAAGATTCACAGACCTGTAGCACAAAAGGGATTGTTATGACAATCCAGTTTGTCATCCCGCGCAACAAGGGCCACAACACAGCTAGATTTAATTAGGAAGACTGTGAGATAATATTGTTTGGGGGGGTGTTGGGAGGAAATAATCTACTACATTCACATTCACTACATTCAGTACCACTGGGGAAAGGAAAATTGAGAGCACTAAAACACTTTGAGAGATACATGAACATTAGCAGATACCAAATTCAAAGAAACTTTAGAAAAAAAGATCTAGTACCACTTAGGTTGCATTGACCAAAATGCTGCACAGCAGAACAAAGATACTGAAGTTCACCCTGAGCTAATTATGTTAACTGCACTTAGAATACTGAGTTCAATTCTCAGCATACTGCCAAAGAAATGTTGACAAACAGAACTGAATTCAGATAGGCATTAAAAAAAAAAAAGAAGAAGACCTAGTTATATAAGCTGAGCTACAAAAGAACAAGTGGATGAAAGTATGAGAACAATTGCTAAAGATCACAAAACTCCTCAGGCAGAAACCTAAATGTTCACTGTAATGTAGGGATTTTAAAACAATGCAAAGACAAAGCGAAAACAATGCAATATTTTTATTATGAAACTAGTGAAATGATGCAAGTCTAAAAAAATTTCTGCAAAGAAATGCAAAAAGTGCTGTGCCTTTGACCACCAAATCCCATAGGCTACAAACATGTATTTCCAAGTAACTGGATTTCCAAGTAACCCTAACTTTAACTCATATCCAGTTCTTTGTTTATTTCATAATTAACATGCCAACTTTGGTGTCAAATTAAAAAATCAATATGAATAGCACAATGAGACAAAAAGAAACGATGGGTGGTGCCAACAATTACTACTCGGTATAAAATTCCAGGATACATTGTCCTTCCCCTTTTGGAAAGAAGTGGGGAAGCATAGCTAGCCTCAGACCATGGGCTGAGCTGAATGAAGCATGAGATATCAGATTAGCAAATGATTAAGAGGAAGCAAAATGTAATGAGGTTGAGCACCTTATCTAGAGCAAGGTAAGGAGGAGGGATGAATATTCAAAACACGAGTCTGCTCTGGAAGTGGCCAATGCTCAGGCTTTCACTGCTGCCATCTTCTACTACCTTGCAGCAGCAAGGCTAAGAGGGCTTCAGATGAACAGAGGAAGGGGATGTCTACATGACATTTACACTAAACCACCAAAAAATTAAAAAGGACACGCAGTTATGATGCTATGAACTATGTTGCAATTGTTCATCATGCTACTGTCTCTTCCCAGTAGAGCATCCTTCCAAATTGCAAGCTCTTTAGGACAAGGCACTGCTATGTGATTGCTAACACAATGCAAACAGATAGTAACAATAAATGCTAGCAAGTGAATTAATTATGCCAGTGTATGCTTGTCAGTGTATTTGTTTAGGCTAAGTGGCCTAAAATGTTTATCTGCTCTGTGTCAGAATGGGCAATATATGCACACAAATACATATATGTGTTTATATATACACATACACACCCCTCTTCTTTATATATCAGTGAAAGTCAAATGTGATCTAGAAACTGTTCCCTGTACAGCAAACAATGACATGTACATTTCAGTATTTTTTGCTCAATCCACCATTTTCTTTCCTTACGGTTGCAAACTCTCACCCCAGGATCTGTCATGCCTATTGCTTTCTACCTCAAGCTGAAACTTGTGCATTTCAAAAAGCATTAGCAAAAAATAGTCCACTGTTTCCAAAAACAAGTCTGCTCCCAAACTCCTCTGTTATTCAAGGTCAATGGGACAAATCTGGTTGTGTGTACAGACTAGGGAACAAGAGGTTGGAGAGCAGTGCTGTGGAGAAGGACCTGGTGGTCCTGGTCAATGGCAAGTTGAATGTGAGTCAGCAGTGCCCTGGCAGCCAGGAGGGGCACCCTGTCCTGAGGGCATCAGGCCCAGCATGGCCAGCTGGACAAGGGAGGGGATTGTCCCGCTCTGCTCTGCAATGGGGAGGCCTCACCTCGAGTGCTGGGGGCAGTTTTGAGTACCACAGTATAAGAAAGATACGAAGCTATTAGAGATCATCCAAAGGACGGTAATGATGATGGTAAAGGGCCTTGAGGGAAAGCTGTATGAGCAATGGCTGAGGTGACTTGGTCTGTTCAGCCTAGGGAGGAGGAGACTGGGGGAGACCTCACTGTGGTCTTCGACATCCTCAGGAGGGGATGAGGAGGAACCTCTTCACTCTTGTGACCAGTGGCAGGATCTGAGGGAATGGCAGAAAGCTGAGTAAAGAGAGGCCTAGTTTGGATATCAGGAAAAGGTTCTTCACACACAGAGTGGTTGGGCACTGGAATAGGCTCCCAGGGAAGTGGTCACAGCACCAAGTCTGACAGAGTTCAAGAAGTGTTGGGGATAACACTCTCAGGGACATGTTGTGATTTTTGAGGCATCCTGAGCACGACCAGGAGTTGGACTTGATTATCCTGATGTGTCCCTTCCATTTCAGCATATTCTTTGGTGCTATGATTCCAAGTAAGAAAGAAAGAGAAAAGTTGTTTGCAAACACTGGTGTTAGAGGTTTGACCTGGTTTTGGTTAAAACTCAGCTATTCCAGCGGAGTGAGCCTCAAGTCAGAGAAGCACTGACTCCAGCGGAATTAATCCAAAAGAGGTCCAATTGTTCATGGCTGAAAATATGTACATATGATGGCTTTCACAGGAACACTGACTCCTGGGTCACACCAAGGACTGACAGTCTCAGCCAATTACTCACACAGATCTTGCCATGTGTGGGTCATGCTTGGCAGCAGCCTTGCCCCAGTCCTTTTCCCAAGCAGGACTTCCTAATCCAATGGTGAGAAACCTAATTCCACCCTAAATTTATTCATGACCAGTTTTAATCCATTTGTTCCTGTGCCAACATTGTTCTTTGGCTTATATGGCTCTCCCTCTGTGCTGTTTATTCTCCTGATGTATTTGCTGAGTGCTACCAATCCCTCTAAGCTTTCCTTTACCAGACTGAACGAGCCATGCTTTTAAGCTCTGTTTCTGCAGCAAATACAAAGCAGATGCTGAACGTTCTCTTTCTAGATATAGCGACCGAAGTTAAAGTAAGAGCACTAGCAATTTACACAGCTCTTTTTAAGGCTGATAAGCCTAACGGATGTGTGTACTATCTCTATGGCTATATTGATGTTGGTGCTTATGATAGATAGGACCTGTCCATGTTGCCACCATGTCACAGCAGGTCTGAGGATCCTTCATCGTTTCTGGCAAAATACACTCTCCACTGATTTGAGTGTACCAACATCTCTTTCCCATATCTCTTCCAGGCTGACTTAATCTTCCCAAATGTCTCAAATTACCTCAAATTAATCACAGCAGCATGCTGGACAGCGTTAATACTCCCCTTCCTGGGACAGAAAGAGCAAACAAATCACAGTATCATATTTGACTCTTTTGTTACCTTACCTGGTCACTCACTGACATCCACTGGCAAGGAAGCCAGCTGTCCAAGGGTTTCTCCAGCCCTCTTGTTCTGTGTTGATGAGCTCTTTGTGCACAAATGCAGATGACTGACCAGGCAACGCCTAGCTGTCCTGAAGTTTTTATTATTTCCTTTACTTTCTATTAATGCAGAAATTCTACTTCTGAATACCAGTGGTGACTTCATCACTTAATGCCAGGATCCAATTTCAGGAGCACATAAATTTGTGTGCCCACATCAGTAACAGGAATACGAAAAAAATCTGCATCAAGGCTAGAGACCCTATTCCTGTCCAACTCTTTTTTACACAACCTACCACTGGTTCCTCCATTAGCTTCTCTTGTCCACCCTCATTTCTCATTTTATCTTTTTCAGATGAACGAGTACTGTTCCAAGGACAACAAAGAATAGCTGAAATAAATAACCAAACAGAATTAAGATTTCATTTTCACTTTCAGACTTGTTTTTCTGAGTGTGAGCACCAAGTTAGATGTGCTTCAAAAAGATGCTATTGTAAGTGTCCAACACAGAAAAATCTGAGACCTAAACCAAGTAGGGTTGGGTGAGATGACTTATCCAAAGACTGGACATACAAGCCAAGTCCCCATAAACCTTTAAGACAGCATCCCATACTGCTCTCCCAACTGACATTCAACATCTAAAGTGTCTTTCTTTTTTTTCCTTTCTTTTTTTCTCCCAGTTAAATGCTCATAAAGCCTTAAAGCACAGTGGTATTTTGCTTTTGTCTTCACAGTAAGGACCCTGGTCACTGAGGTGTTTTCCTTCTCAGCTCTCTACTTCCAGCTCTCTCCCATGCTTCCTACAGCCATCACGGATTTTATGTTATCTCTACCACACATCAGTAGATATATTTTGATTTAATATGTCAGCCAGGGGAATTAAGAGTTGCATGTCCACAGTACCCACTCATCAATTTTCCAGGCAAACTGAATTAAAAAATAAGTAGATATATTTATATAAGTATATATAAAAAGCCAAATATAACAAACCATTCAGTCTGAGACTTCAGGAAATTAAATTAATGAAAAACTAATGACAGGTTCACAGCCTAGTAATTAAGTTTCTTAAATTGCATTTTGCCTGTGCCAGAATACTGATGCAGCCTCAGAGACTCACAGGTAGCTCAGCAGGTGCCTGTCTATCATCATTATTATGGCACCTATCAGCGCCAGTCAGGGCCAGGGCCTTGCCCTGCCAGGTCCTTACTAAGCACAACACAGCAAAATGAAGTGGCAGTGTATTGCAGAGAATATCTCAAAATGATGGACCTAAAATTATTTCAAATTGCCAAAATTGGCAGATTTGATGGAATTAGGACACTACAGTGGATACGGTAATTTGAACAGTGTGTTTTAAGGGTCTCATTGTAACAAAGATCTCTAAAAAGACACCCTCTCCCCCTTTTTATCAACATCTTTGTGCAAATTATCAATATATACATGCAATATTTTAGCAAAAAGAACCATAATGAAGAGTTTACACCTTCTAAAGACAATAAACCTACTTTTCTTCTCCTAATTATTACATTCTCCTGCGAACTTTGTATTTTTACAGCAGTATGAATGATGTAAGATGGAGACATCATTAATAATTCTCACAGTTTTGTCATGTCAAATACCATGATTCCCATGGTATTTGGTATTTTTTTAAAAGATATCATTTAACAAAAATTTAAACAAAAAAGGGACATCTCTAGTTATAAGATCATGAGGAAACAATTGAAAATGCAAAGCCTAGGGTCTCAGAAATATAGGAAGCAAACAGCAGAAATCTTCCACAAAGATTCTCCTGTGTGGGTCTTTCATGCAGGCAATGACAAGGAAAAACATTCTTTTTAAAGCAAAATAATTGTAAACCTACAAAATTTGGCAGAAAAACTCAAAGGAGGCGTTGTACCAGAAACTTCTTATTTTCTGTAAACTAAATATAAAATTGACTCCATCAACTTGAAATTCTCACTTTCTGTTAAATTTCATAAAATTATTATAAGCTTGGAGTTGGGAAAGTTCCACAATTTACCATCAAGTAAAGCAAACTGATTCTGAAAATAAATCCCTGACTACACTGTGCAAGGGATAACAGAATTAAGAAGCTGAGATGTGTTCATGAATCATGGCTTGAGTTTTTCAAAATCAGTCATTAGCAATTAGCAAAACACAATGACCCAACAATTATTTTTAGTGCTGTGCATTCAAAAAGTAATTTATGTGTAGATATTATCACATGCATATTTAATTTCAAACCACAATTACACAAAGTTTTAATTACTGAATATTAAGACACGTTCTAACATATGGCTTATGGTTTACCATTTGTAATTCAACCTATAAACAACAGAACAATTATAAAACTTAATACATTTATTGGTGAAACCTTATTTCCCACACATTTTAATCATTTTCAATTATTCCCCTAGTAATCTATGACACAACAAGGTACAGAAAATGTGTGCCTATGTTGCAGTAACCGGATAACAGTTTCTCTGTATTTGAGCTTGATATTGCAGACTCACTCCATTTTTCTTAACATCCTGCAATCTCGGACATGAGAAAACATAGATCAAAAAGCTTCAAAGATCAATAAAACTTTTACTTGATGTGGCATGTATTTGAAAATTGCAGCCAAGCTTTACTTGTCTGTGACTCCCAAAACACAGCTTCATTTTTATGGTGAGAAGAAATTTATAATGAAGACCAAGGTTTGGCCACCGAAGTTTTGTAAATAAAAATGATCCTCCTTTTATGCCAATTTCGTATGTGATGGTCCTATTTGCTCTTTTTCACTTTGAGTTTCCCAACAAAGTGCATGCCAATCAAGGGACAAGGCAGAGCCTCTCCTGTGCTACCTCCCTTGGCAGCTTCAAACAAAGGAGCACCTGCATGGGTACTGCCCGTGCAAGGCTGAATGTTGTTTTGTGCCTTTTCCTGGGAGAGTGGCAGCTCCTCTCACACAATGGTATAAACATCCACGAACAAGACTTTGCTTAGCATCAGCTTCCATTGGATTTTCCTGTTTAATGCCAGAACATCCTGTTTTCACCAAGAGCCTTGCACCATGATGAAGTGGCAAGCTGTGGCTGAGATGACTACAAGCCATCATGACTGACCTTGCAGCACTGAACATGGAAAGTTGACTAAAAAGATATTAATTGAAAACACAAATATTTTTTGATATTTTTTGCTTGTTTTCTTTTTCCCTGCAGGCAAAATAAAATTCAGAGGGCTCAGGCAGAAACCTTCACTCCAAATTAAAGCCATATGCTTCACACTGCTCTCCTGTAAGAGGCATGGATGCAGAAGGAGCAGCTGTGCAACAGGTCTCCATAACGACTGTAACCTACAATTTCATGAATCAGTTAACCCAAAAACTTGCAAAGGAAGTGTAGAGGTGGTACAGTTGCTATATGGTGTAGCTGCTCTATCAACCTCATCATCACCCCCACATGAATCAGAGAAGAAAGTGAAGTGATCGAAAATGTATTTTTCATAAGACAGTAATTGCCCATCAGCTGCTCAATTTCTTTTTGGAGCTCATTGCAATTACTAAGTGCCGTATGGATAGAAAGTTTAAGAGAAAGGAGATGATAACAAAATAAAATCTTACAAATTAATACTGCAATGAAACAGTTCAGAGTTTATTTCAATGGTATGTCCTTTACTGTATGAATTATTTAATCGAACTGCTTTCAGTAGAACTCAAATATCAAACTACCTCTGCCTAAACCAGGTGCTAATATCCTTTGATTTTTTAGAAAAACATTGAGTTACATTAAAAATACATTTCAGGTCTAGTTTTGCATGACAGATATGTGATGTGTCAATGGATATGTATTATATTCTTCCTCTCAGGCATGCATCTCCTGCAGAGACAGCAGACTACAGAAGCTGACCCTTACTGAGACCATCTTGTCTTTCTGACAAAGGTCCTTTTTAACTTCTTACTTACTGGTTGCTTCCCGCGATTGACAAAAAATTTTTGCTCAGCTTGTGATAATTTCACAGGCCCTGAGCACCCTGACCCTGGAAGCCCCAAGGTCAGAAGTCAAGTCTTGTTCTGAAACATCAGTGTGCTTCATATTAAAGTAGAACAAAAGTGAAGAAATATCCACCAGTGTGACAAGAGAAACAGGCAAAATGGGAATGACACCTTGGTCATCTGTAACCCAGGCCACCTCAAGCCATTGACTGAAATGTGATGGAAAAACCCTCCAAGTCTCCTTCAAGTCAGCACTGTTTAGGAAACACTGAAAACGGTCTCCAGTTGATTCTTATTCCTGCCCTCTGCTACATGTATGTATCTCTGGGCATCTGGTGACCCAAGAAATGTGGCTTTACAAAACCTACAGAAATTCTGCCAAAGCTTTACTTTGGACCCACAAGTTATACCAGAATAATCTGGGCTGAAACACAGAGCCGCTGAAAATCACAACTCAGGTAAGCCAAGACAGAACAATTGCTCCCTAACCTTCATGACAGCTCGAGAGCAATAGGCACATACAATGCAACACATTTTTTGCCCAAAGATGTGGTTACAGAAGGAGTTATTCACCTTCAAAGTCTCTTAAAAATATAGTTTTGAGACTATTTACTGACCAGGTAATAAAATATCTGTGAAAAATTATCAATTCTCAAATGATCTTCAGATCAGGAAACGAACGGTTTCTCAAATCTCAAACCTGTACACGTAACGCATATTTTCCACATGCTCTTCCAAGACCACAGAGAAAATGAAAATGGCATTAATTTCAAGAAAAAGAAGAGGGAGTTAAGGAAAATCTTAAGTTCTTAAAATAATACCAGTGGCCACGGCCTGGATTGTTACTGCTACTTGGAGCAGCATAAGATTAAAACCAACACACTCATGCATGCTTAACCAACAAGCTTATGCATGCTTTTTCTTAACTAAGGCATTCATCTTATGTTCAGGCAGGAAACACCTTAATCAACTTCCAGTTGGATTAAACTAATGTGTTGTAGACAAAAGATGTACATATACATCTGCTGTTTCCTGTGTCTACAAAACCAGCTGTAATGCTCTGCAACTTACCTTCCCACAATAACCAGGACCCTTACTTTTTTGTAGTTTTCTTCAGTAAAACATATCCTGATTACACTAGTGTCTTAAAATCACATGAAGAGACTGCAGCTACACTGACAGAATGGTATACAAGTTTAACAGGCAGCTTGGTATACCAGATGGGGTCGAGAGATCTGCCTTTAGAGAAAAGAGTGAAAGACTGACAAACTAGATGTTCAGCAGTCTCAGCACCAGATGTAGAGCAGCTTTACACTGAGCAGAGTATTCCCCACCTTATATCATTGCAGAGCCTAATAAATAGGAAAACAGAAGTCTTTCCAGCAAGTTCTGCAGACCTTTGTAGAAAAACTGCAAAAACTGAATAAACTGCCAAATTTCCACGCATGTTCAGTTCCAATATATATACAACAAGCTGCATTTGTTACTGTGACTTCGCTTTAAAACTGTTCTTATATGTCCTCAGACTCGTACGTCCTCTGGTCTTACTGCCCCACAGTGGAAAGTGGTGCCTTTCAGTACACAGTCTGGGCAAAAAGGATCCACCACATTCTGTTTCCCTACAGTCTTTCAGGTTCATGCACACTTGGGACCTTACTGTCTATCTCAAAAGCAGAAAAGATGCAGCGACCTTCTGGCTGCAAAGAAATCCTGACTGACCTGTACATGACCATTGGTTCAGTTGTTTCTACCTGGCTACTTTCCAGGTGATTTCAAAGAATGTCAAAAATCAGTCTTCAGGAAAGAAGGCAATGGAGAATTCACACTTACCAACTCTACAAAGGCAAGTCCACCATAACTGTGAGCAACAAAAAACACGTTCTCTGCAGCTGACTGGGAAATAAAATGGTCCCAAACATAAATTGCATGTTCTTCAGGAGAGCCATTATCCTGCAGAAAGAAATTATGTTTGTGACAATTATCTTTTAAAAAATGGCAATTTTGTCTAAAAGCAATGTGTTCCTATACATTAGAATGTTTTGTTAAAACAAAGATCAAATGAATACACACTAGGATCAAAAGAAGAATAGATTCTTTTGTCTAAATAAAGAAAATTCAATATTGCAATTTAAAGGCAGTAAAACTTGCTTTTTGGGCTTACTTTAATAAGTATAACAAAAATTATGCATCTGCAAAATTTTGTGTAAATACCATGATGACAATTCTACTAAACAGAGGCATTCATAGGAATTGTGAGCCACAGCTCAGATTTTCATTCTTTTGACAACTCTTCGTCAAATGTTTGTTCACTGAGGGTTTGTTTAAAGTACTTATGCCTTAGACTGGTATATAAAAACAGGTAGGAACAATATAAATACATAATCATAGAATAATTTAGGTTGGTAAAGACCTTTAATTTCAGTTTTTACTTTTTTTTTTCCCCCCACATTATGAGCCACTGGAAACCTGAATTAAGATTAAAACTATGGTATTTGCAACTACTCTTTTAGATCTTACTTTTTTGACTGCAGACTATGAGCCATGGTACAAATAAAACATCTCTTGACTGGTGGCAGCCATTACTCTGGAGTTTTTGGTAGCTAGGGGACCATGTTTTCTTATCATTGAACAAGATTTTGACAAAGCCAGCCAGTGTAAGAGTCACAGAAGGCACTAGAGTGACACACATAGACTTTAGTGCACTCTCATCAAAACTCACAGCTGTGTACTCCTGTCTTAGAGGCTCTTGGAAAGAACTACACCCCTCTAGATTTTCCTTATTTCTCTAGATTTCTAGTTGAGATCATAACTACAAATTTGGTCTAGTCTCAAGTGAAAAGAGTAAGATGCACTCCTAGGTGCACTGCTCCATCATTATTTTACACACTCAGAATAACAATGCTGGCTCTTTCCAGGCTCTTCAACGCCAGAAAGAGCTGATCAGTAAAGGTCACGTAATATCCTAAAATTTGCATCCCTTTTCCCTTTGCTCTGCGCCACCAACAACTTCGTATCCTTAGGTAACTCAGTCGCAGACAACAAAAGCCTCATTTCCTTAGGAAAAAGAAAGCACAAACCAGTAAAAGCCACTGGCAATCAGAAGCTGCTAATTATGCAGTGTGAATTATTGAAATTTATCAAGAATGCTGAGGTGATCTAGATCTCAATTCCATTCTGCAACTCCGTTTTGGGGATTTAAGCTCTTATAAGTGTCTAAAATCAGTGGGTAGAGATACAACTAAATAATGTGATTGATTCTGGCTTTTATTTCTATTCTCATGCCCTGTTTTCTAAGTAAGAGTGAGATGGCAACAAACCTTTTATGGATCCTGACTCAAAGTTTTTAGAATAATGATGTGCTTTTCCGCTTTTCCACTATGGCAGTAGTGATTATAAGGCAGAAAAACCTGAATTTCTCTTACTCCTGGACAGATTCTGCTCTTCATGGACTATGACAGATGGTAGTTTTAACTAATTATGTATTACCTATTGTAAACCACCTCAGTGTGAGAAAGGACTTATTTCAAAACAGTTTGTTGCTGTTTTGAAATTTGATTGCATAGATAGGTAAAGAAAGTAAAGACTCCTCCCTTTGTGAGGAATGAGGGAAATTTTAAAAAAGAAATTACATAGAGAAAATAGATTGACAGACCAGTTATTAAAATAAAGCTGAAAGACAACTTGAGCAGGAGTTTCCTGTGTAAAAGTGATGTAATCTATAATCTGTATGGAAAAAGCACTTTAAAACACTGGGAAAGTTTCAAAATTACTAATTTACCTAAAACATTTACCTTAGTTATATACACAGGAGGTACTTACTTTTTAATAATAATGTTGCCATTGATAATCTTAACAGCAGTTTTTGTATAGGTACCTAATACTGTTTTAACATTCTGAGAAAAAGAGGACATTGTTTCTGCTTAATGTAGCATTTTCAGGTTACTTTATATTTATTATTCTACACCCTGCTGGTAAAAGCACAATTTTAGATTCCACAAGACTAAAATATCAGCAAAAAGCTTCTGAACTCAGCCCAAAAAAGCGCTCACCAATCAAAGCATAACCAGTGGTCTAGTAAACTAAATTAATAACTGCACAGCTTCACAGTCCAGTACAAAGACTCAACAGGATTCTATAAAAGCAAAAAGAAATGAGCTAGAATGAGTTAAATACAGACTGTAACTACAACTTCATTTCCAGTTAAAAAAAAAAGCCATAAAATGTCAGGATAAACGGGGTTGCTGTATACTCCGCTAAACCCTAAACAAGGTACGAAAAGCATGTACGTGTCGGAAGGAGTTTGGAGGAGTCCTATATGTTTAGAAGATAAGCTCTTTCTTCAGAGCATCTGCTTATTTTTTCCCCTTGTTACAAGCCCATATTACAAACACCTCAGACCTGGTGCCAGGTCTGTAGACAGAACATCCAGCTGCAGGAGCAGAGCACAGCTGGTCTCCTTAGGATTTCAAATTGCACTGGGTCTGTGAGGTTTAACCTCTACTGCCTGTCTTGGAGTAAATTATGAGACTGGATGCTGCATTTTCAGTATGAAAGGTGACAGTCTCAGGCAGCTGTTGCTTTCTATAATTTCACTGCAGCTAAATTGAATGCACTTATACAGAACATTGTTCAATTATTTGATAGAGAAGGGGTCTCCTGGTTAGAGTTTACATAAGTATCTATATAAATGTACAGAAATGAATGGAGATTAGCCTGGAGAAATCACTCTATGCACCTCAAAAGGCACCTCAGGCTGAATGCATTCTTGTTTGTGAAACAGACTGAGATGGAAAGGTGCTGCAAAATGTGAACTTAGATTTCCAGCTGCTGAAAGATCGTCACCTGTAACAGGTAATTCTATGTCAAAATAGGTGGTCTGGTTCTTTGGAGCTGTGGAAGTCATAGCTGTAGGTCTCCATCCCTCTGAAAACCCTTCCTCTTGATCAACATATATAATTAGACATGAAAGGAAAAAAAGATTAAGAACCATCTGATGTGAAGAGGCCCTTGTGCAATGTTTATCCAATACAAAAGTAGCCCAGACAAGGCTATTCCTGGGCCATCCACTGGGCAGAAATGTGGAGGGAGTGAACTCAGATTTTGGTCTGCCATTTTTCTCCAGTATGGCTATGGCTAGGAGTCAGAAGGTATGTAACATTTTAATGGCTGGAGCCATTAAGTATACAAAGATAAGCAGTATGCACACTGTGAATACAATGTTACATTCTGTTGCATTCAAAAAACAGGTTAAATTTACCAATGTAATATCACAGCCATTAATTGTTAAATACCAGATTGGAGCGATGCAGCAACTGAAGCCTTATCAACTATGCCAGATTCTAGCACCTAGACATTGCAAGGTCTGCAGTTATGATGGACTACCTGAGTCGATAACACATGGAATTGTCTAAACAACATTTGCATATTTGTGTAATTATTTCCTAAGGTTAATTAGCTCCTGCAAAGCAGCTTGCCCTTTGAGACTGCTTACTGTGACAGGTTCACATCTTTTGTGTTTCAGTGCCAAATTTTACTTTTTTTTTTCCTTTTTTTTTTTCCTCCCCCAAAGTAACCTGTTGCCAGAAAGTTACAGATGTGGCAAGATCTGCAGGCCTTGAGCCACCACCAGCTTTACTGAGGCAGAGCAGCTCAGATTCCCATCTTACACTTCTAATACAACAAAACTACAAAAAGTCACATAAAGAAATAAAAAAGACTAAGAAATTTAGTTTTCAGACCTAGTAACCTTCTACTTTGGGGTTTTTTAAAATCAAGTAGTAGGAATCACATTCTTCTGAGACAAGGGAAAAGTAAAATGCACACAAATAGGGAAATACGCCACACAACTCAACAACTCTTTAAGAATGTATTTAAAGGTGGTTTTTCTCTAATTACCACTTATCACCGCAAAACAATTTCTTCTTCTAGCTCAATACGCTACTGTAAACAAGTATGAGTTAAATATGGGAGAACAGGACTGCACACTGTCTGGGAGGCAGAAGGATGCAGAAGGCTCTGATCTCCTGTCCCTGGAGATGTTAGGTCTTTCCCACCAGTAACACCTTGACAGTCGTGTACAGCTTGTCCCATTGCCTCAGGGAGCCTCGGGGCAGGCAAAACTTTTGCAATTCCCCCCAACTCTTCAAAAAAATCATTACATTTAAATTCATATAAGTATAAAAATATCCTGTTACAACAGTACCCTTCACGAGTACTAAATGATGCTTATCACCTGCTGCATCTTCCTCATTCCTTTTGCAAATATTTGCCTTACATGCGATAAAAACTTTTTCACTACAGTGGAACAAAATGAAACTATACAATGGGTTACTACCACCAGAGCAGCCCCAAAATTTCCATGCAGGACGTGGTCTAAGAGGCTTTTGTCATTGTTTAGGAATGTCACTCTCTAATTTAGTGACCTCCCCAATCAACACTCTCCCAAACCAGACACCACTCCTCCCACCCCTCTTCTGGTTGGAGACAAAAAAAGACAGAGGTTATGCGTTGAAATAAGAAGAATTTACTGGAAACAGCAATGAGATAAGAAAACAAACAGTAACAGTAACAATATTAATAAGAAAAGTGTACAAAATAGAGTGTGATTTATGTGCAAAAAAATGCTCACTGAGCCTGAGCTGACGTGGTGCGACCCTGCAACAATGAACAAAATGTCACACAGACCCTCCTCACCCATGCTCTTCTTCCCAACCGCAAGCCATGTCCCCTACTTCTGGGAAGCAAGAATCCCTCATTTCTGCCCCGATAGTGACAAGAGGTGATATAGAATAATAACCTAGACTTGGCCACATGGCTCCAGATTCCGTTCCCTCACAGTTACTGCAAAAAAATTAACTCTGTCCTGGAAGAGAACCAGGATAGCTTTGACACCAAGAAAGCTGAAACAGAACGAAAAAACCCAGCCAGTATGTGATTTTCCTCCCACACCAAAGACAATGGCTACAGCATTATGACCAGAGAGGTGGATTAAAGTAAGGAGAGGATATAAATTGAAAACAGGAAAAGAAGTGGAAGCAAGCATCCCATATTAATATATTTCTGCAGCATGACTATGTGAAGACAAGACTTGAAGGTGTCTAGCTCAGGACATTTAACCAGATTTTGACTTTAACTGAGAAATTCCAGAGTATTAGGAAGTACCCCATCTACCCAAAAATCTTTTTTACCTTTTCAATCATGGAGCTGAAAGAATTCTTGCATTTACTTGGGAAAGGTTCCCTAATCCAGTACGAGAGGTAACCTCAGGAGACAGCAGGACCTTTTATTAACAGTAGGAATTGTATTTCTGCTTTACTTACTGACACGGGCAACACTAGTCTGTACACTACACAGATGGAGATACGTAAACATGAAGATGGGTTGGCACTTGCACAACTCTTAAATAACTGGGCTTTCAGGAAGCATGGCAATAGCCATGCCACAGCAGTATCTTCTATTCAGGGGCAATTACAGCTGTGTGAAACCAGACAAAAGGACACTGCAAAAACAAACACCAAGACCATCTCAGCAGCAAAGCAACTGTGAGTGGGGAAGATAATAGTGGAAGAAAAGTGACAGTGGAGGCAAATTTATACCGAATCTTAAATCTGACAACATGTATCTGAAATTCAGTTTAGCAGGTCATGTAAAGAGCACAGGAAAGCAAGGATGATGAAGACTGAGCAGTGAGTCAAGTTATTTTAGTTGCTGTGCCCTGAGTGAGAAAGTGACAACTTGAGAGAAAACCAGAGGAGAAGAGACGAAATCATAGACAGCTGATGCTCTGGCCTTGAAAGTCTGAATAGAGGACACATTTCTTTCCTCCTTTTATGGGCTCTGTATGGATTTTATTTGCATACTTTGCCATATTAAAACCACAAAACTCAGCAGGATTTGATCAGCTGTGCAGAGTGGGTTCACGGTCACCAATGTCTGGTGTAGCTCTATGGAAACACAGAGTATTGAATCTGTACTAGTTCAACCCTGAAATCATATAAATGCATGTGAGTGATGTTATTTTATTCAGCATCTGTATTCAGAAATTCCTTACTTATGACCTTAACAGGGATTAAATCATGAGTCTTTGGATGTAAAAATGCCAGACTCTTGCACATGCAGGAATAAGGGGTTAAATAAAAAATTATACTATCTTTTTAAAGGCACTTTCTGAGGTGGGGGCAAGATACATACTCTGGCAGTAGGCAGCAGCCAATTTGGAGACAGAAGGAGAGACTAGGTATCACAATAGCGAAGTCTGGCCACTTGTGGAGTTGCATGATACAAACAGCATAGCCAAGGTTGTTATCTGGCACATGCCTTGACAAAGAAATATGGCAAAGTGACTTAAAGTTGAGTTTTTTGTATTACAGATCTCAGTTTATTCCCAAATCTATTTGAGGTGTTTCTGTACAATTTCTTCTACCTACTTTATTTGTGAATTAGGCTGGTGATGGAATTCAATATTGCTTATGAAGCCCCAGTAATGCTGTGTGCAGTCAGCAGCACAAAGGAAGACCAGAAGTCTTAAATACTGCAGTTAAATGTTCATGATACTAAGTTAAGGGTAGTCTCACCACCAAAACTGCCAACAATTTATCAGGAAAGCATGCAATCTCAACAGTCCTGCTAAATGAAGAAGTATTCCCTGAAACATGCAATATCTGGCGTATCAAGCAGCCAAATAAAAGATGTAAATCAAAAATGCATTTGGTGGAGTGATACAAAATTTAAATTGCCTCCACCACTGCAGAGGGGATGAAGAGTCGGTTTGGGAGGAAGTGGTGATACCACCACTTCGCTACGGTATGACTCCTGAGATTAGGCTTAGAAGACTGACGTCTAGCCATGGGTTTTATGCTTTGTGTTTGGGCTCCTCCCCAGGGCTCCTGTTCTCCCCAGTTCCCACCACAATTACCATTGAAGATGACTTCAGATCCTGTCCCACTTTGCCCACTTCAAATGCAAGCTGGGCTTTCCCTGGTGAGAGTGGTCAGGAAATAAAATTCAGACTTATGCTATATATATATATGTGGCAACAGAGCAAGCTTGGATCCTAACATGCTACGGCAGCAGGAGGGAGTTACTTTTCCCCTTTATACTCCAGTCTTTCTCCACAAGAGAAAAAAAACCAGCAACTCCAAGACAGAAAAGCATTTTTCTAGCTAAGCCTTCAAACACTACAGTTCCTAACCAATAACCTAGAGCTACTTCTGGACTAAAAAACCCCAAACCCACTCTCATCTCCTGTTTCCAAAGTGCTCCAACCACCTCTGCCTGGTGAGGAACAAGCTGGAAATCAAAACACTCTTTCCACTCTCTTGACCACAGGTCCTGCCTCTAAGCCCTCATTTAAAATATTTCAACAGGCCTGAAACCTGTTTAACAATGGCCTGAAACCACAGAGAGACACTGTCAGTGCCCACAGCTATTCTTTGGAGAGGTGCTGGTGGTCTTAGCTGCATTATTGTATCACTGATGGAATACTATACTTTCTTTTTGGCAAATGTGGGCCTTCACAAGAGGCCTTTGGAGCACCACCATGTCAGAATGATGTAAACGTTATATGATATATGAGCATTTTTAGAAGGCTGGTGTTGCAGATGGAATTTCTTAGATTTGCATTGGAACTGAGGGTTAAGCAGGGAGGGTTTGGATGCAGATCTGTTCAAAAATAAAGAAAGCAGCAAACATTATCTGTGTCCTTCACTCTGCAATGACTGAGCCTCTCTGCATGGCAAACACCTTCTGCTGCTCTGTTCAAATGCTCCCCTTATTTCTTCAGCTTATTGTTTGGAAATTCAAGTGACTTTGTAACCTGAAAGGGTTTGCTGTTTATAAAGTAAATCCCAAGATTTCAAGCTAAATTAATTAAGTCTTAAATATTATTACAGCATCATTGCCCTTGTTAAAGCATCTCCTTGTCAGTCAGGGTAAGACAATTTTATCAGGCTGTTGTTACAGTCTGGATTTTCCCATTATTACTTCTGTTGGAGTCTGGCATGTCTTGCCATCACCACCCAACTGCCTTCTAGTAAAGTGCGGGAAAGGAGACAAAAACCAAGAAAACATCAGACAAAATCAGCTCCTCAGTGGCTCATAATTACGACCTTCACCAATAAGTTAATTATTTTATTATTAAGAGAGGAATGTAAGTAAACACAAATATTATATTTGTCTTTTTTTAGTCTGGGCACAAGAACATTGCTGACTCACTGAGATGACAAAGTTACAGGAGAAGAAAATAAATAGGAGGAAGGAGGGTAATTCATCAGAGGAAGTTTTACTTAAGAAAAAAAATAACTGTTTTCCCTTTTAGCTCTCTGATAGACTTCTTGATTTTTGGGTATTTTTTCCCTTTTCCATTTAATTTGCAGGGTTCCTGGCGAAGATAGGCTGAATTTGAAGCAGCATGTTCTGGTAAACAGCTTTGAAATCCTGCATGGAGAAACTCCTTAGACTGAAGACGTAATAAGAATTCCTCAGATTAGTCCAATCTGTACAGTCATACCATGGCTAGGGACAAATACCTGTGCAGTTCACAAGAAAATCTTCACGCCATTATGATCTAAGCATATCTGCCAATCTCTGCAGATGGACTTACACATTCTAATTTAAGTAACAATTTCAGAAGCTTGGTCAAAGATATTCCAATTGGTAAAAATACTCAAAGACTGGGTGTGCCGGTTTGGACACAGATCCAGGAGGAAACAATCCGAAAGGGACATCTCTCTGTCTCTCTCTCTCTCTCTCTCCTGCCTGCCAGGCAAGCAGGCCCCAGCAGCCCTTCCCCCACGGGTTCGGGAAAGGAATTCCTCGAGCGAAAGTGAAACAATCCTATTTATTTAACAAACAGAGTCCCGTGCTGTCACGGGGCAAAAAAGGATATAGAAACCCCCTCTCCTGTCCCTTAAAAGAGGACTATGGATTTTAGAGTTCTTTCTGTAGGTAAAACCTGCAGTCCTGAGCTGGGCCGGGCCGGGCCAGGCAGGGTCCGACGAGCCCCCTTGGAGGGTCCCGCCGAGCAGGGCCGGAGATGGGAGCTGGTCTGGGATGAAAAGCAAGCATAAACAGTCCAAGAAGGAACAGAAGCTGCTGAGGCAGCTCACAGTCCCTTCTCCGCTGAAAGCTGAAGAAACTAGAGAGCAAAACTCTTCTCTTTGCCCTCCTCACTGGCAGAAAAATGCAAACATTCTAGTTACAAGGTCAAGCTAGCTGCTTTGAAGTGTTCTCTCGGCTTCTCTCTCCCCCTTTGCAATTTAAAGGTACACTAGAGATCAAGCAGGCGATGGGGAATACAGTATGGTCAGAATCACCCCAACACACTGGGGCAGCTGCATTTCAGTACTGTTATGGATACCTACATTTTACATCTTTTTTACATCTCCTTGTACTTTTTTCTTTCCAAACTACTCAGTTTCAGGGATTGAGATTCTGCCCACAACATATTTCTGCCTATAACATAATGAACCACATCAGACACAGTCTTTTGTATGATCGAATTATGTGAACAAAAGAGTATTAAACAAACTATCAGGTTGTATCTTCACAGATACCTTTCTTAGCAGCCATGTTTCTGGCAATTAACAGATTAATTATGAAGGCAAGTAAATAAAAATGAATACGATACTTTTATAAAAAGAACTATCTTCACAAGACACAGAGATATCATGCCACTCATTTAAATGATTACATGCATTTTTCTCAACACTAAAAGCAATGCCTTTGGAAATGAATGCATCTGAAACATTCAAAAACTCTTAATGGAAGTCATGCAGAAGTGTTATTTTTCTATTTCCTATAGTACTTAAAAGCCTATTTTATTCTCCTGCTCTTTCAATCTGTTTATATCTTGTAATGAGAAACAGACTTTTTTTAAAACAATGCTATTGCAAGAAAAATACCATTTTTGCCAAGAAAAATGCAGTTTTCCTCACCACAGGAAACAACGAATCTACACAAACTTCAACACATTTAAGTAAGATAACAACTTAGTATTTTCATTAACAGCTATGGTTTCAGAACAAACCTCAGCTGTAAAGTCTTTGTTACAGGTTTTATATCTTTTGTGTGAATTAAACAAAATAGAATGGCTTTGCTCGGTACTGTTCTTCACTTCTCCATCTCTATTTATTGCACTCAAGAGCAGTTACTTAAGTGAAAGAAAGATTTAACAGGCTCAGAGCTATTTGATATCTCTTAATAAAGACTGCAAAGTGCTTAGTGCTTTAAGTAAACTGATATATTACTTTATGCACAGTTATAAAGATTTGCTGAAGTGCCTTAATATGTAGAGGACTACAGTTAATTGTATTTGAAGTAACTGTCATTAGCTTATAAAGTAATTATCTAAAGACAAACACAATCTGAAATTCAGATTTGAATCTTTTGTTGGTTCTCATTTCAATAAGCTGAAAAGTTGAATGTTTAGCTATTTAACTCTGCATTCTGCTTCTCCATTTTCCTATGCAGATGCACCTCTGTTATTTTTGTTTCACAATAATGTACCCTAGGAAATGATCTTTCATCTCAATGAGTTGCTAAACAACCTCAGAACTTGCCTGTCGTACCTCTGTCTTGAACTCTGTGATTCCCTCATGTTGATTATTTCATTAAAACAGGCTTTTTTCCACACAGATTAGCAAGGCTGTTCGCATTGCAGCAGTGGTGCATCGCTGTCCTCAAAGATCATTAGGTATTAGATCAACAGCAATTTTCTTCTAACACATTGCAATTTTTTTTAACAACTCAAAACATCCAATTACATAACAGACAGCTTGGCTGTATTTTAAATTAGCACAGATGCTAAAGCCAGGAAATGTAATTCTCAGGATATCAGAACAAAAGGTTCAAAGTAAAAAAGAATTCTTATATACCATAAGATTATCAGGACTAGACTGTCACACTGTGACCTTCCGGGCGTCTAGCTAATCTGACAATATTTGGCAGAGCATTGTTTCAAATCAATAACTAATTAACAAAGTACAAAAGAAGTTGTACTGTTTTTGAGCCTGCTTGTTAAAAATGGCTTTTGGTTGCACATGGGCAGAAAGGTCACTTTTATGACATCTTCAGGAGTCTTTCAACACCTTGCCACTGTCAGATTAAATTACTTTTAGCAATTAATTGTCATAAATTAAAACAGAAGCCCATTTGTTACAGCAGGTTGTCGTAACGACATAGTGAACAGTTGTTTTGATATGAATTTTTTCCACCAACCCTCTATCATTTCTTAATTTTTTTGGTTGACCTAACTGGAAAATTGGGAGCAATCTTGTAACTCAGGTGGCATAGGCCAAACATTGGGGGTCTTATTGAGTTTATAGACTGAACAACAACAGAAAGAGATCACTGAAGATCCTGAGAATACATATCTTTTATAAGATATGTAATCTATGTCTATGCTGCTGTGTGGGATAAGAAAAACAAATTCTCAAAACATCACATGGATGTCACTTTTGTTACTGTTATAAATGGTCCTTGATGCCATGTTAATCTATTATTAGAAAACATCATTTGTTTGATGTATTTTAAGACAAAGATTAAGTGGATTGAACATCTGCAGCCTTCCCCCATTCCAACCATTACTTAGTTTTGGAGACATGGATCTTATTGAGATTTAATGAAAAAATTTTCTGTTTAGTTCCTTTTGTTGAACTTCTCTGTATCACAATGCACACGTCCATCTTACAGATTAGTCCTCTGACATTTATCATCTCAAGTTTGAGTTTGTTAAAAACCAGGATGAAAAGAGACAACAATCCTAACAAAAGTTCCCTGGATAAACAGGAAAAGAGAAGCAGGACAGACTCCATCCTGCACGGGAGAAGAAAGAGATTGCGCAGAAGAACGGATCTGGGCAACTGCAGGATCTGTCCTTAATGGTGTCAGCAGAGAAGCCATAACCCCAAGAAGTATCTGGGTAACTTGTCTCTAGTCCTGGTTGCCCTGTAGGAGCCGATTAACGAGATCTTCGGGCTAACTGAGATTCTGGAAGAGCTCTGATCGCTCTTATAATGAGCAGCAGAAAACCGTTTAACAATCTATATTTAACATATTTTTCTGTTTTTGCTGTTAGCTCTATTAAAACAAATGTTTCTATACTAACATATTCTAAATCTTACATCTTGTTTAGTAATAAAGATGAAAATGAGTGGTAAGAACTCACAGCTGCCAGGTACCAGACATCTTGGAAATCCTGCATGCTGTGATCACATTCAGTGTATCCTAGTACAATGACCAAATACCCAAACTGACTCTACCAAGCAGCACGGACTTGTTTGGAGGTGGCAGCATTAACACAAAACTGGACAAAAGTTTCTTAAATAATTTGTAACTCTTCATGAACATGGGCACAGGTACAAGAGATGAAGAGAAGCAGGGTTTCTCTGCAGGGGATACAAGGCAACCTGTAGGTAATGCACTGGCCTGCTGCTAAGCTTTGGGTCTCGCCTTGAAAATAGCAGTTTAGAAAAAGTCTTCTAAGAAGTAGTTGTGCACAGGCTTAATTAAATCACTCTTCGTTAGTGCTTTAATAAAGTACAGACTTTTAAATTCTGTCATGTCTGTCCACTTCTAAACACACACTTAGCAAATAATCAATTTAATTGTCACAGGGTGTTTTTACTCTTTCTGAAACTCAATAACTGTTTTATAGTTTAAAATGAAATCTTGTGGACTCAAATTAACGATGTAGACAAAATCCTGATGAAGATATAAAAAAGGAGAGGAAGTAGGAAGGATGTGGGCAGTACTTCTATCCTTCCCATTATTCCAGAATGGTCATGCAATAGCATCTGGACAACATCTGTGAAAAAACTCCTACTGCTGTTCTGGTTGAATGTCCTTCAGCAAATTCAGGATAATGATCTGTCTTGGGGGAATTCTTGATCTCTGAAGAAATCATGTATATTTGCTCAACACCCCAGTGTTAAAAATGCCAAGAAGTATCAGTGCCTGTCTGTAGGGGTTTATATCTTTCAAGATGCATTTCTGTAGCAGTACTAGTGCAAGACCAAATTGTTTTAACCATGCTGATAGCTTGGTAAGCTTCCTGGTCTAAACCACCTGCCCCTCCTCTTGTGGATAGCCAATGACAACCTCAGTAGCACTAAATGTTCTGAGACAGTGAAATTTGCCTCTCTTCACAATGTCCAGAAAGTCTACTCATAGATCAAATACTTCTTTGAGGGCTGAGGTGAAACTTAGTAATGTCAAATCATTGAACAACATCAGCTGAAGAGAACCTCTGAGGGTCACCTAGTCCAAAACTATGCTCAAAGCACTTTCAGCCAGGACTGGTCAGAATACCTCACTGCCATACCTCACATTTCCCAACAAAAGCAAAGAAGTGGGAGGTCTCTACTTCTATTGCTGCAGAAGTATAGAAAAGTATATTGTGAAAGCTCCCCAAACCTTGATTCAAAGGCACTTGAGGAAGACTGACTTTGTGCACACTCCAGAGAAGTCCTGAAGATGACTACAGCACTTCAGACATGAAATAATTTATGTTACTTCCATGCCATAACACTATCTTTCCAACTTTTGTATGCTCTGTGGACCCACAGTACAACTGAGGCAGTGGTCATCTTTTGCCATCAGTCTTTGCTAGTTTAGCAAAGCTGAGCAGTGCCTGGTCACTTTATCTTTGGGTAATTATTCATGGTATTGTTAGAAAATGATGTCATGATTATTTACCACCAGTGTAACAGAATAACAACAGTATCTCAACTTCTGCTCCAGTGATGACACTATTTGGCACCCATTAGAGAAAAATCAATTTACGTGTCAGCCAAACTCTTAAGTCAGCTAGAGGAGTTCAAAACAGAAAGGGAAAAGAACATAATGAACTAACAGCAAATAGCAGCAGAAAGGTATTTAAGACAAGTGGTCTCCATGATCAAATCAAATGCTGTTATTTTAAGATCTATCACAGCCATAACTCATTTGCTCACTTAATGCAATGCAGTCAGAGCAGCATGCAGCACCTGAAAGCTTGATGTAACTCACTGAGGAGAACTTCACAGTCATCACTGGCAAGGGATGTAAAGATAATCAACAGTCATTAAACACAAGCCTACCTTTTTTTGGCAACCAGTGCAAGGGACACATGATAAATAACATAATCCTGTCATCAAATGTGTTTGTTCATTTTTCAGATATGAAAAGCAGAATAGCTAGAGAAGTAGAGAGGTGTCCTACAAAATGGAATGTGTGAGGGCTGTGACATATCAAAGTGTAAGGCCATACCTAAAAATCTTTTACAATTACTTAGGCAGCCTAAGCTTTGCTAAATTTCTTCATAACTTTATTTGATAACCTCAAAAGAATTCCTCAGCAAATCAGATCCCCAAAGAAATAAATATCTCTTATCTTAACATCTACATGCAATTAAAGCTTCTCTTTTCCCAGGCTGAGAACAGAGTGGTTGTGACACAGTTAAGTGGTAATTGCCCATTTTTATAGGACATAGGCTAAACTGGCAAGATCCATGAAATCAGATTATTCAGTTACACAGCACGTGGAAAAGATAGGAGATAGGAATGAAGAAACATCCTGGAAGGAAACACCAGTCCAAAAGAACACACTGCTTATGAAGCACCAGTTGTATTGCCTGAACTAAATACATTTTAAATTCCTTGCTGTATTATATAGCTGGATACACTGATTAAATCTTTGCTTTTGGGAAAAAGAAGACTTTCCAGGCTCATGTATCCTATGTCTGTCATAGCCCACATTACGTCAGAGGCCATCTTATGCAGTTTACAGGACGCCAAACACGCAAGAATGTGAGCAGTTTTTGTGTGCTTTGGTGTAGGTAGTGCCTGTGTGCACACACTTGCACATGTACTTGCACGACACTTCTCACTCCGTTTTTTTGCTAGAAGTATCAGACAAGAAGATCTCAAACTGCTGCTTAAGAGCCCAGAAAATCTTCGGTCTCCTCAACACATACAATTCTTGGTACTTCTAAATGCACATCAATCTCACTTTATTTAGTAGTTTCTCTCCAAGCAGTGCCATCTATCGGGAAAACAAACAAAAATTCAAGTTTTACTTGAAAATATAGAAAATATACCTCACAGGGTATCGACAAATTCATTCTTGCCAAGCACTGATCAAAAAGACAGAGAAAGAGAATGAGAATCAACTGTTAAACAACGAAAGTGTAGAACAATGTGTCTGAACAGCATGCAGCCCATTCAGGGGAGAAAACCTGCTACCAACACCACTGACCACAAAAGCCAAAAGCATTTTTGATCAGTTTAGAATTCACTTTTATCCAGAGAGATAGAGATAAAACGAGGATTCTGCTGAGAGAGGAATGGGAAGATTTCTCAAAATTTAGATGAGTTAATGGCTGGAGATAATTGTAAAACAGATTACTTTAGGAATGACTTCTTCCTGGACACCATGGAAATGAAGTTAACAGCTCTGAAGCTGGTAAAAACTAATTCTTGGGGAGTGCTGATCTGATACGGAGTTCACTAAGGCATAGCAAGTACAAAGAACAGTTCTCCTAAAAACTCACAATAAGACATATTTCTTTGCCTGCAGAGTGATGACAACAAGCTGATTAAAAACATCAACCTTGTTCTTCAAGATGTAAATAATTCAAAATAACATCACATAGTATATAAATTCACAACAAGTAAGTATTTTGGTTAGTAAAATCCTTAACTTGTAAGGATTTTAAAATTAAATTAATTAATTGCTATAATACTTGATTTTTCAAATTTCAGCCACCTATGAATTGCAGGGTAGAACCAACATTTCTTCCTGGGCAGCTTATTCCACATTGTTCCATGCCTCTGTTTCCTCCACTATTTCCAGCCCCTTTGGCAGCTGTCACTGCTGCAGGCAGCCAAGTAGCCTACACAGGAACCACCAGATTTATCTTAATCCCAAAAGCTAGATTATTTTCCCCTTCATATTTTTTCCTGGATTTACACTTTGTTTTCTCTAGCAGATGAGGTGAAAACATCCTTGAACTTACTGTGCATCCTGTACCCCAGTTCCCTGTCTGCTGACATTCAGCTCCTAGACTCCACAAATATTTTTTTGACCTCCATGCACTGCAGTACAGCCCTCATATCCTCCTCTCCAAAACACATAAATATTTCTAGAGGGGCTCGGTGAGGCGGTATGTCTCCATAGAAAAGGGTTATTTTGCAATAACGCCATTCAGCTTAAGATAGCTACAAATATTAATCTCAGAAATTAATTTTTATAATCTCTCACTATATCAAGTGTCTTATGGCTGACTGGTCCCCAAGAAAAAAACATGTGAAGAACTTCCAAGTTTTGCAAAAAGGTATATGTTGCCACTTAAGCCTCTGCTAAATTCTTTCTGCCAATTTTCCCAAACACACTGAAATCTAGTAACAAAACATGCAACTATGTGCAGAAAGTTAGAGAATATTATCCTCATTTTTGGGTATCAGTTAAAATCCTTTCATTCTGTTAGATAAATGATAAAGGATACTGGCAAAGAGCAATCTGCACTAGCCCAGAAGAGCTAGACGGTCTTTGCAGTCCTTCACTGCAGTCACTCTACAATCAAAACCAGGCAATATTAGAGTTTAAGATGTTTAAATGATTTTATTCACTTTTGCCTTCAACAAGTACGTCTGTATTCTGCTGAGCCAGTTTTCTTCACCATTACCCCACAAACTGGCCAGGTTTATGAGCCTGAATGTCATCTGAAAGGAAGGAGGACTCTTGACTTGTGAGCAAGTCTTTTTTAGCACCATGGGAGCACCATACAGCTCGTGGTGGGAGGAGAGATGCAAGCTGGTTCTTTCTTTTGGAAACTTACATGGCTTGCCTCTCATTTTAGGAGCTGGATCTAACAATGGATACTTTATCGGCATCATGTAATGAATGTCTGAAAGACACCAAAGCAAGATGGTCCCAATTTATTCATTTTCTTTGATTAAACCTTACTTGTGAAATGCAGAACAAAGAGAGGGTATAGCAGAGAGAAAAGCCAATGGTGTTCTTGAAGAGAGACAGAATTTCCCTTCAGTGATTATCTGTGTCTCTGATTTCTCAATTGCTCAAGGAAAAGAAGATGAATAAAACTTTCCAGGATTAGTAGATGCAAAACTAACTATAAGAATTCTTTATAATCTCAGGATTTTTTAAAAATACCTAAGTTAGCTGCTCATGCTAAATAGCCTATGCATAAATTATTAAATGCTACTTTAGTTTAAATCCTCCATAGTTTAGCTATTTAATGTAAAGTGCCTGTTCATTGTAGTATCTATAGAATGAAACATGACATACACATATTCTTCCTGATTTACAGAATCTACTATAGGAACTTAAAGCTTATCCGACCTTTTAGGAATGATGTGGTAGCGTAACTGCTACTAAGTGTCTAACTGCAGGTGCTAAGCGTCATGGTAGATGTCTGACTTCCAGCTGCTGGCCCAAGGTGGCGGAGGTCTCTGGTGGCAGAGGTTCTGCAAGACCAGATCTCTCCAGGTGTTCTGTAGCACTCAGAATGTCACTACACGTTTATGTTCAGCACTTGAACTGCAGTGTCATCTCTACTCTGAATGCCCAGTGCCCAGCAGTACATGGGGCAAGAACAACAATGCCATGGTAGTTTTTAGGCAGTTCTCATGAGCTTTTTACTATCAGCATGATTTTGCTGTTGCTTACAAGTGAAGGAGATTTCTCAAGAACATAAGGAAATAACAGGCTTTAAAAGTGGGCAGAATAAAACCATGTGTTATTTCAGAAGTATATATAAAGTAACGCTGGCAGTTGTAAAAGAGGAAACAAAACAGGCTTTGTTTTGTTGAAAAATGGGAAACAAACATCAGCATGAGACTCTAGAGGTTGAAGTCCTGATACCCATGTCTGCCACAGACATTTTCTGTGCTGAACATGTCCCTTACCTCTCAGAAGCTGTTTGCCTAGAGCTTGTCATTTTGTCTCCTCAGGTGGAATAAAGGGCTTATTAGCTTTGTCTCAGCAGCAGGCTAATGTAGTCACACAGGCTTTGGACAAGAGCAGGCATGCACCTTGCCAAGTCAGAGAGTAGGTCATTGGCCCAGAGATGGCCACAGGGTGAAACCGGCAGCTGGTGGGACTGCAGCTATGTCGGGAAACAGCTCAATCTTCAATGTGAAAGAAATCCATGGCTCTGAAAGGTCATCCCACACATGCAGACACTCTGCCGTGACCTTCAGTCAGGCTACGCTTCGTGTCAGCCACACTGAACAATGAGCAGAAATGGCACAACTGTGCTTGCACGCTTGCCAGGATTTCCTGTCTGCCAGCCGTCATTTCTTACTTAACTGTGTATTAAAACAACTGCCTTTCACCACTTTTTCCTAAATACTGGCACAAATTATTCAGACATATCCATTTCTAGTAAAACAGATTAACTGGTTGCCCAGGATCTTTTCCTTTTTAATCTCTCACAGAAGATAGGAAAAATTATTTATGAAAAGTATGTTACATCCAAAATTGATTTCATTAATACGCTGTTAATAGAAATGGTGCTGTTTTAGATTGTGCCATAGCAAAAATAATATTTGCAATTAGAATTACTCAAGCAGATAAGCTCAATGGGGAAAAAAAGGACAAAATTCCTAGCATACAGGCTTTGGAAAGGCTTATCCCTTTTGTCCACAAAACCTGACCCCATCAGTTAGTCTGATAAAAGTATTCTTCCTACTTCTTCCTTGGTTGCCTCTTCGATATGCTTCAACTGTTGGGGCAACAACACTATTGCAAATTACTATTACTATAAAATTACATTAATTTATACTTTTTTTTTAATAACATTTCATAATCCACTCAGTATACTTCTTTAAGTGGTGAGTGTAGTTTAGAAGGGAGAAAATACTAATTTACATTTTTAAGTATCTTCTAACATAGAAAAGACTCTGTCAGTGTGAAAATCTGTAGGGAATGGGAGATGGCTGAGAATGGAAGGAATGATCATGTCACATTTAAGCCTGTATGATCTGTTGCCACAGAAAAAGGTTAGAGACCAACAAATTCTCAGTTTACTTCAGTAACAAATGAAGGCTGGCTAGGGTAATAAGTTTCTAGAGGGAAAGCATTAGCCCATATGTACAGAGCAGCCTCTGGTGGTCTAAGACAAAATGGTAATATTTATAACTAAGGATAGAAATATGTTTTTTAAAAGGATGTATGTACATATTTAGCTATTTTACTCAATCCTCCATTCAACACATTAAAAACCAGATGCTTTTAAAATGATCTGTCAATATGCTTGTTAAAATCTGAACAGTAAGAGTATTAAAATTCATATGCATTCATTAGCACATTATATAAAAGTAAAATGCTTGTGTTTAATCATTCCATAAAAGTATTATAGTCGATGCCGATTATCAGAAAGTTTCTTTCCTGGTTTGCATTGCTAAAATTGAAATAAAATTTACAAGAATGTTACCGAATTGATGACATTTTCTGTCTTCACTTGTGAATTCAGTTGGCAGATGTTTTCAAGAACAAAAAAATCTGTCTTATTACAAAACATATTAAGCAGGTTTTCCTGCCATAATGTTTGACATGATGTTTATTACCCAGACCAAATCAGTTCCTTTAACAAGCCATAATGTATGCCAGAAAGTGTATTATTTCATAGTTAAGGAAACTTCCAGCATGAAACAGTAAGTACTTTGATCTTTCAAAAGCACTATGCTTAATGCACTACACACTGCCATAGTCATTTTTATTTATACTCATTTTGTACAAAAATACAGTGCAGTTTGATAGTTTGTATTTTAAGACTCTGCTTTTACATATCCTTGAATACCCCAGATATTTTTTTTTGCTATGAAAATAAAGAAAATACTTAAACATTACCAAGGAAGAGTTCTAATTCTCCAATTCTTGGAAAAATCTAGCTGCACAAGTAGGAGCATCAACGAGACAGCTTTAATTTGTTCAAATGGCATTTCCTCATCAGATCACAACAAATCTCAGTGACCCTACGAGAGCATAACTGAGGATATTTATTCCTGCTGCTTAACAGTCTGAAACAGTTTCTCCAGACACAAACATACTTTCCTTCAATGTTAGATGAAGTTAAAGCCTTCCTGTGAGGAAATTTTTCGTCTAGTCTATCCATACCACTTTTTCCTACTTGGCAAAGTTGACATAAGGCCTGCTCAGGTTTTTCAAAACTCTTTGATGAGATCATTACAAAACATATACCATCCTTAAATATCTCTGTTGAGTGACAGCATGTTTTATTTTAAGAGCCTAGTGAGTCAAATGTATGCTAAACTATACAGTAAGTAAGATTGTATCTGAATTGCCCTTTGAGATCACCCCAAACCAGCACCAAAGATGTACCCATAGCAGCCTGTGGAGGCAAGTCCCTGGGTGCAAGCAGAGAGCAATCCTATGGACTCACACATGGGAGGCAAGAAAATTGCAAATATAGCATTGCACCTCTTGCAACCACCTACAGACTTAGCAGTTCTGACCAACAGAGTAAATGGAACCCTACTGATGGTCCAGTTTTGTTTCAGAAACTGATAAGCAAGGAAATTGCATTGATTTGTCCCATAATACACTAAAGCAGGTATATTTTTCTTTCTGTTTCAAAAAACTATCTGTACTGGAGTCTACAAAGGAAAAAAAACCCAAAATAATCATTTCAGAATACAACACTAACCTCATCGGAAAACTCAATTTCAATTAATTGGCGTGGCGAAGGAGACAACCAACCACACTTTCGCTAAAACATATACCACTTTTTTTCTTGATTTGAAGAAAATCAAATAAAGCAAACATCAACAGTCATATTTAAGGCATGGAGCTGCGCAAAAAGGAAAATGGGATGGAACCATATATTTTGTATTTCGGGGGGTCAAGCCTCCTGAAACCAAATTTCATGCCTCATCAGGCAAGAGTCATGACAAGGTAGAATTACCAACAAGGTTATGAAAAAAAGGTTCACTTTCAACAAGACAACGCTGAACCTGCATGCTGACTAGACTTCTTTTCAGACAATACAGCAACAGTGTCCACTGGATTCTCATGGCGCTTAAATTAAGACTGGTTGCCCCTCTTAAGAAGGAGAGTTTGGCTAGTGGGCAGAATAGCATCTCATAAAAAAGCTGCAAACAGAAAACACAGTGCTTTGTTGGTGACTTTGAATATATCTATGCATTCCTTTGTTTCCCATACTCAGGTATTTCTCAAAAGACAGTAAATATTTATGGTATTAGTGACAACCTGGTATCCAAGTTACTAACCCTTTCACCTAGCCAGCACAGCTATATTTCTTCCACAAAAATTGTTATGCTAAAAAAAATTTAACAGTGGCATATTAAAATTTAAGATGATTCTAACATGTATCTTGCCAGATTTTTCTCTGTTTCTCACAAGAAAGATATACATTTTTATTGTTTTACCTTCACTGTGGAGTTTTGGATGTGTTTTACTGTTGAATGAAAATGCTAACTTTCATAATAAGGGTTTTGGAAATTGTATGACTCAGTCTGGAATGTATAATGCATAGTATGTATATGAAGCAGAATGTGTCAATGTGCAAATAATATTGTTTGTGCCCCCTGCAGAATTAGAAATCCTCGGGTAGCACTGTTATAATGATCCCATGCTGGTAGCATTACAAAGTGCAAAGGTTCACTGAGTCAGAAAAGGGCAAGGGACAGAGTTTCTTCATCATACCATTCTCAAATTATTCTAGCTTAAATATTTATTAATGTATTAGCAAGTTTCCTCTTTTATCTGCCCTCAAAAGTTTAGCTCAAACACAATGGATGGCTGCTTATATAAAAACAATACATTACAGTGTAAATTTGCTACCACACAAGATGAGCACTGGTATTTTCCACAATACATTATTAATTTGGCAGGTGATAAAATACTATCAGGCTGTAACTACTGCCTCCCCCATATAATACAATATAATACAATAAATGCATACATGACATGTGAAGCTAGTATGTTGCCTAAGCTTCACTACAAAGTCTTTCTTATGAACACCTCTGTTTATAAAATGGTTTTTACAAAGTCTTTCTTAAATAATTTCCTTCTTGATAACACTAGTGAGTTCTTCTGGGGTTTATTTGAAGTTTCCCTTTGAAATCAGAAAGAAATTTTTTGTAACACTTCCAAAACATCACAATCAATAAATGACCAAAAATAGAATAAAGAGCGAGGAACTCTGTATAAACTCTTGAATACCATCTCAGTAATGTATTTGTTTTTAACAAATCATGCTATTTATTAGCCAATATAGGCAGTAAACACATGTATGCATCAATAAAAAACGGCAAACAAAACCAAAAGAAACTTACTCTAATAAAGATCTGCATAGTTTCTTTTTCTTTTTGTGGATTTCGATATTTTTCGTAGAAGTCACGTCGCTTCTTTGTTTCCTTCTGGATTTTATCTTTTCTTTCTCTCTTTTCTGCAGGTTCATCTGAGATATCAGAAGACAGCTGTATTTGGGCTTTTGTCTTCTCAACTTCAATATAGTTCTCATTGGGATTCAGAACTATTACTCCATAGCCTTCCTGTTTTTGACGAGAGTCACACACACACACACAAACAAGAAGAAATGTGAAAAGGGAGATATAATGCTTGAAAATGCTTTGCATTTACTTTAATGCTCTTTAGAACTTTTTTATTTATTTCAGCAACTTCACACAACATCATTTATAGAAGGGTTTTTAAGAATATTCTGTCATTAAAGAGATATTGATGTGTGAATATGTATCTGTGCATGTACTTATGCTCATACACATCCCTTGGTGTCAGAAAAGTTGTCTGTTTTACGTTTAAAATAATTTAATATGTTGTTTTATTCATAAGCACTTTATATGACTTTTTCAGAAAACAATACAGGAACTAAAAGCAAAATGTTGCTTTAAGAACTCTACATAATAATGAATAAAAAGCTTTATGCCCAGCCAGTAAAAACCTTTAAAATAAAAAGGATTGAGAGATTTTATATATAAAGATAGATACATTAAAGAGAGCATGTGAAAATTATTCACCACATTTTAAAACAGTAAAACCTTTTGTCTAGCTGACAATAAGCATACCATGCAGAGGCAAATAGCAGCAGTAACAATGAATCAATACCAAAACTGATTCAGTGGTGTTGCTTACAAGTCAACTCTTTATGGTAGGTCTGACTTTTTCGTGCATCTTTAAATCTGCTGTAAAAGTTCACTGGGATTATACTGTATATTCAACAAATTATACTGTATATTCAGCGAATTTGTGACCTGCAGGATGCTTTTGAGCATATAAGGTACATTTTTGTGCCTCACGAAATGAGCTGGTTGAAAAAAATATGAATTTATGAATGAGAAATAAATCTTGAATAAATCAGCCCATCAAATTTTATGATTTTCAAATGATGGCAAATCACAAAAAATCATAACATTTGTGGAAGATATAATTGCAAATGAAGGGGAAAAAGAGAAGCATGTGCATTTAACAGATGTGTCCTTAAAGTTAAAATGGGTTCCCAGTCAAAATTAAGCTATCCTTTAGAAGTAAATTTTAATAAAGACTTACTTGTTGGAAACATCTATATTAATTATCTAATGGAACAGCTCTATTCCAGCTTTTCACTTGGTGCTTCATTCTGCACTGAGTCCAGGCATGAGGATCAAAAGAGGTCCTCCATACCTAGCTGCCCAGAGCAAACCAAGTCCAGCCCAACAAAAGATACTTTATTTGGGCTTGCTTTATTCTAATCTGTAGAGCCATTCACAAACCTTGTAGTTCATTGTGGCCACTGTCAGGTAGACAGATTGTCACTCAGTGATTTTCTACAGTTGGACACACTCGACTAGCTATCAAAATCACGTCTGAAGGGAGTTCCTACCCCTCATCCTTGTGTCCTTCTCAAACGTCTGCTGTAGCTTCTCCTCCCACCAAAAACCAAGTTAAAGGGCACAGTTGCACTCTGCTAAACAGGGTGAAATAGAGGCATTCAGGATTCTACCTCTGGCATAAGCAACGTAGTCAAAAAAGGTCACAACAGGCCAAAGAGAAAATTGTCTCCTTGTTAGATGCAGCACCATAAGGGGTCTCCTGTCACATGATTCCCCTGCCCTGCCTGCCATGAATTCAACTGGGATAAATATAAACAAACAGACAAAAATGTAAACAAACAATAGGGAAAGAGGGAAAGACATAGAAAACGAAAGACAAATTAAAAAATCTATCCAACCATGCCTGGCCATAGTAACACACAATGCTGTACTATGAGCACATGATTTTTAAAGCTTGGAAAATTTCAAAGCCCAAACTTCATCAAGGAGAAGAATGCGGCTTAAAAATATTCCTAAACTGTACATCTCAGATGAAAGGATAGTTTTTGAGCCTGCTACTGCTAGAGGTTTTTCAGAACTTGGCAGGCTGGTAGTTTTGGGGCTCTTCATCTTCTTGACCTGCTTGTTTTGAGCAGAGACATTCTGTGTATTGATTTGTTTTGCTTTCTACACAATGTGAAATGCAAAATTCGTGTGTTTATTACAGATCTAGAAGTGTTACAGGGATTTGAAACTCTGTGCACTTTAACCTGATCACAAAACAGTCACACAAATCATCAAAGAAGTGGAATTTGTCTAAGTTATTGATTATGTAACTTAAAATTACATGACTCATTTGTTCCATTTTATGAGGACACAATGTCAATTTTTCATGTAGACATCAACAGGTGAAATATGATTCTATTTTAAAATTCACTATTTTATAAATCAATTTAAGGATTTTTATTAAATGTATTTTAAGCACTGTAACATGACTCTCTTTATATTTTTTGCAATTTCTCCTAGATAGCAGGCCTCTCCTGTCAGTACAACTAAAATAATTAAGTAATAACTGAACTAAGAACTTTTCCTCCCTCAGCTATGGGTCACCCTAAGTCTTTCTCTTTGGAAAGTCATCTCTTTTTGGACTGTTTTGCTTACATGATATGGTGTATCTCTCTTTCCCCTATACTTCTGCATCCTAAATTTCAAGAAGAAAACAACGGCATCAGAAAGAAGATTTGAGAGTAACACAGAAAAATCAATATGGAAAAACAAAATTACTGGTAAAATATACCAAATTACAACCTCTCTCATTCAGCCTTTATCTGAGCATTTTCTACTGAAAAAAAATACTCTGCTCTAAATAACATCAGTGTAAACATATGGCTTTTAACTTCAATTAATTTTTTAAAAATGTAATTTATGTGGGCATAGCTACACCATTAAAGTTTAGTGCAATCAAAATGAAAAAAGTGGAGGTCTAATGCAGTGAATTTAAGAAGTGTGCAAGTCAATGCAAACCTCAGAACACAAGACCACTAATATCTGTAAAAGGGCCTTTAGCAAACTTTAATAACAGACAAGATGCAGTCTTTGGCATAACTGTTAACATAGATGAAAATTATATTTATTAAAAAGCATCCTTTAAAATGAAAGCCCTGTTCAGAAACACCTCTTTCCATGCAGGACTGTATTAATCTGTTTTCATCATATACAGTATCTTTATGCTGGAAAGTATTAAATGTGTTATTAGTATGTATTACTTTGCTATTTGTTAATTTGGTGCTAGTGCAGATATACTAAAAACATCAATGTCACTAAAAATACCAATTTCAGCCATGATGAACTTACATCATTATTAAAACACAGTGACCTATGACTTACTTAAGTACCAATCATCTAGGAGGGTTTCTAAATCTTGCCATCCCCAGTAGTTTTAGGTGGTATGCAAACATTAGGTAATAATAGTAGTTTTCAACATAATAATAGTAGTTTTCAATGTAATAGTTTTCTCCTGTGTGACCAATGTGCACGGAAAGAGAAACCACTCTCTAAAAAGTTTTTTCATGGTAAAATGCTAAGCTTTAAGGACACTACCCCCACCCATTCCCATCAATCTTCAGCCATCAGTGTACCTGTGATAAGACCTTATAATTATGGCAGACACTGACAAATGGAACTCACAGCCTCTCTTCTACAAAATTACAGTTTCTCTCTCAAACTAAAGCACCCAATTAACATATCTTCCCCCCATGTGGTAATGCTTTAAGGTAAATAAAATTTAATATACACTAACTCCTATCATTCTCCAGGTTGCTGCTTCTGGAGGTAAAGGATTGTAATGATGAAATGAAAAGCAGGCTTACAAAGTCAAGACAAAGTCAAGAATTGGAAAGAATCATGAATCTCAGTTACAATACGTGTACTACTAAGACAGAACAATGTGGAAGGACCTTGTCCATTGTAATACATGAGCCAGAAATGGGGCAGTACTTTCTGCCTCCTACTGGAAGTTCAAGGGGGTAAGCTTAAAAAAAAAGAACCTCAAAGTATCTGAGGTAAATTCCAAATATTTTGAAATCTCACCGCCTGGCACATGAATAATGAGCTGAAACCATTCAGATCTGCGTATTAATCACCAGGGTGGGACACCATATGTGACAAGAGAGGTCAGAGCCGGAGAGGTGTCTTTTGACCTATGTAACTATCTTTTTGGACTGTGAGCAAGGATCTGAAAGAGATCATTTTCCTACGCTTGATCAACCTGAATTTTCAAGTTCAGGTTTCTATTTGGATGGTTGGCAGCAAGACCAGAATTAATTCCTTGGGGAAATGCAACTCAAAGCACTCTGCTCTTAAACCTGCCTGTGGTTAAAACAGACACAGCAATGTCCATTCATCTCTCTGAAAGAAGTATGCTCTGTTCATTTCCCATCTTTACTGCGAGAAGGGTACATCTATGTCACTATTGCGACACTGTGGGTGCAACAGCAGGATGAGGTCATGACAACCAATCAGAAGTCACTAGTGAAGCGTTAAAGTAAACATAGCTGTTGGAGATGCAGCTCAGCTTGAAAAATGCCCCCTCCATTATTTGAGCAATTTTCTCAAGACGTGACCTGTGACTGAAACGCCTAAAATGTCAGTTGATTCCGCTTTCTGTTTCCACCCAATGTACATTTTGGCAACTGCACCCTGCTAACACTGCAATATTTCCACCCCAGATAAACCTCAGCCACCCGAATTCCAGCACTGTGTCCAAGTGCATAAAAATGCCATGCTTCTGCCAAACACACTTTGTCCCACTAAGTTCCAAACTTAAAACAGCTCATCAGGTTAGGCAGGAAAAGAAAACGTGCCACAAAAAGATTTTAGAGGACCACCTGTTGTCTATTATTTTTACATAGCACTTACTCATAAATCATAACACAGGGTAATTAATCAAGCTGTCAAAGAGAAGGTCAAAGGTTATGTGGGTGAGTCAGAAGGTCATGCATGGGCTGATAGAGGTCAGGGTCACACTGCATTCCTCATTATCAAGTTGGGATGAGAGACGGCCCAAGCAAACAAAAGTGAAAGCAGATGGAGAACTGAGTGGATAAAAAAGAGGAGAAAATTTCACAAACAAAAAGAAGTGGAAGAATGTGAGTTACCTTCAAACAAGGAGGAGAACAGAGCAGAAATACACTGAGATGCTCTCAAAAGACTGCACATAATACAAAGAAACTACAATTTGATTATTGAAATACACTTACTATAACTTTCCATCCAATTTTTTCACAACTATTAAGCAATGCCACAAAATGTGCGTGGTAGTTTTGGTTCCATTTCACATCTGAAGTCAGTATTTTCAAGGTGAATTAGATAAAAGGAACTTATTGCTGTGATTAATGCAGATAGATATGTAAAATTGCTTCTAAATGCTTAAGTTTATTCCTGTTTACAGCTACAACCAATAGATATTCAATAAAGAAGTTATAACCTGCTTGAATGATGTATAAAGAACTGTACTTTCATATACACAAATCTTTAAATACACAAAGCATCATAAAAGTCTTTCTAGATGACACAGCAGTTATAAAATATTCCATCATTACACCGACCTGAATTAGATGCAGAATACTGTACAAAATTAGCTGTCACCCTTTCCTCAAAATCTTTGTTAATCTCATTTTCAATGTTTGCAGCTTTATCAACACATGCATCAATGTCAGCTCCTTGGTTACTGAACCGCTGTACTTGGAAGAAGATATAATTAAAATGTTTTGGCACAGAAAACGTGAAATTGTATCTTCTCCTGGTCCCTGAGGAGTCTGTAAAACATGTAGGATATATTGACAAACACACACCCTTGTCTAGAGCCCTGACATCCCAGGTCACCCAGCTGCTATTTATTTCAAAACATTCACTTTACACTTATCCAAACTGCCACCTGCTGTGTAACTAACTTTTAATGGATATTGGAGCTATAGAAACAATAAACTCTTCATTTCCTTTCTGTTACTGCCTTTTAATTCGTCACTGCTTTATATCCAAATCTATTTGCATGCAGAATTGTATTCATCTTATTTCACAATCTTTATGATAGAAATTATTAAACATCCATGACTATGTCTTACTTTACTATTTGTTAATTTGGTGCTAGTGCAGCTATACTAAACAAATCAATGTTCAAAGCTACAAAAACCTACCAGAAAAGCTGTTGCCGTATTTTGAGTTTACTGTTGAAAAGTTTTGGAAAGAATTAATGTTTTACATCTCTCTATAATTAGCAACCCAAATATGTCTATGTGTTAGATCTGCAACCCTGTTTTATGCTGTTTGTTCGCAAGGTCAAAACTGAATAAAAACATCCATGAATTAAAATGATTTTTACATCCTCAGCTGTTTACTGTATTCTTTATAGGGAACTTCTACGTCTTTAAAAGCACTAGTTTCACCAGGATTTGCAGCAGAAAATTATTTCTTGTGACAAAACACAAGAAACTATGCTATAGTATTAATTTAATTCTGTGAATTAACAGAAAGAACTATGTTCACATTCAGCTACTGCTTCAAACATTGTTTAATAAACATCAGACCCACGGCCTCTCCCTGATGTGAGATTTGGGCTGTTTGGAGAAATCACTGGAGACTGAATGGAAGTGAATCCACCCCAGCCACGCAGGCAGGATACTGGGCTGCAAATAATCTGTCCACAACAACTGCCCAGCCTGTAAAACTAGGTTCTGCTTTTCTTCACTAAGTACAAACAGCTTTGGGGTCCATACAGCCTGCGAAAGAATGAACCCACCAGTTTGCCCTCAAGATATCCTACAGGAACTCCTTCTGTAATTAAGGTCTGTACTCTAGAAGTTCATCCTCTTCCCTACTGCCTTAAAAAACTATTTTAAACTCTTCTCCAACAAAAATTTCAAATGTTTCAGAGGGGTACAAGAAACAAAAACTAAGATTTTAATGAAAATGTTATTTACATTTAGATAGAACTTTTTGAAAGCAACAAACCAGAACTAAAGTAAATAAAATAATAAAGCCCATATGAATAACAAGTAATTATTGGTTCTAATCAATCTATCAATAAGGAAACCAAGGAGAATATCAGTTACCCCCTGAAAGTTATGCTCAAATAAGGTGCAGATGCAAAGCTGGATTGCACAACTTTTTAATATTTCTATGGTATTTCCAAGCATTCCATTAGCTGACAGTAAAAGTTCTCAACTGCAAATTCATTTTTCAATACACTTTGCCTCCTCCTTGAAAATGTCACAGTATCTCTTGATTATTCTCATTAGCAGTTCATGATGAATATACCCCCAAATAGTCATTAAGTGTTTATTTTCTATGTAACACAACATGAAAAAGTAACAATTTATTCTACAATAAACCTTACTTCCTTTGCTTTTGTAATAGTGTAAAATCTTTGTAAACACCTTCTCTTTCTGAAATCCAGGTATTTCAATGGGGTCAGGGTTTTTTCTGATTTATAAAATATTTAGCTTGAAGAAAGGCAACCCAAGATGCCAAGATCTTATACTTTACCTTTCATTTCCAGAAATTTATATGTACTAAACTACCATGGGAAAAGATTAAATGCCAGTCTCTTGGTAGGTCTGTATTTCAGTATTCTAAATGAAAAGCACATCATGCACATAAGTGTTTTCTGTAAAATATTGAAGTTATCCAAAGTCTTGAAAGACAATTCCCATTTAGTGTTTTGTGACCAGAAATCCTGTATCTCAATGACAGGCAATTCAGCTGCTTTTAGTATGTGCATGTATTTAGTAATTCCCTGAGAAAACAGACAATTGTAATCTAAGAGTAAAGCTTCTGGTCTGTACCTATCTTCAACAAACAGGTGCAATACAGTACATTGATGCTCCTTCCTTCCCACAGTGACCTTCCCATGTCAGAAGACCTTCTTATACTTCTGCTAAATAATTTAATTACTTATGAGTTATGGTTTCTTTGTAACCTTTTAAATGACTAACTCATTAAAATGCAGAAATATGCAAAACATGATGTCACTAGGTCAAACAGTTGTGTTGGTAAAATTATGGCAGTGGAAGTCCCTAAGAACATAAAAATATTATCATTTATATTGCTCATTATATGGCAAAAACTTTTTAAACAGATTAACTTTATAATCACAAAATGTTACACTACCTCATAGTAACAAATCTTTTTACTTCCTGTGACCCTCTTGTATACATAAAACACAGCTTAAAAATCTTTCTGTTAATATGTTTTAAATTAAAAATATTGGTAAAAAACACCATGTGAAATGCTGATACACTTAGGGCTCTAGAAAAAAAAAACCTCTCAAATTCTCTTTGTTTTATGAATATTTAAGCTTTCCTGAATAGACGGCACATAGCAAGAACACATAGGTATTTTTTAAATGTCAACAACTCTTTACTGGGAATACTTTTCTAATTAGTATCACATGTAGTCTGGTCTTGTGTTGCTTAAAAAGGCTATCACTTTTTGAATCCTGAAGTTTTTTTTAATTTGTGAAGCAGCAGACAAGTATTGCTGCAAATATGTAAACAAGGTATTATCACATCCAAAGTTTAAAATGCCTTATGTCTGTGCTACACAGCTGATTTACAATGCCAAAAGGAAAGGACAGTCAAACCTTCATTCCTGGGACTCTCTGTTGATTGTGTCCTCAGACACACAGAAGTTTCAACTTGCAATAAACATGACTGATTTTTTGAAGCTGCTAGTTAACAGGTCTCTGCCAGTCATAATTTTTTTTTTTTCTTTATATGTGCCAGACATTGTCCTAAGGGCTACCAGAACTTTTCTGTGG
>VWPU01004738.1:400-72900 GCA_013398955.1 Callaeas wilsoni | reverse complement strand
TAAGCGTTCTAAGAGAAATTAAGATGTTGGGATGCATGCTAGCTTTTCTACTAGTTTTTCAGGCCTTACTATTGTTTAACATTATTCAGGATACACTGTAAATACTGACAGAAATGTTTGAAATTACTTGAATCTTCCATTAAGACATTGTTAGAAATTAAAAAATTAGCTTTGACTTTATAATACTGCTGTATTAATCAGTAGTGCTGTTCCAATACCCTCTAATTCCCTAACATTATTTGCACACCATGAATCCACGCATTTGACACACTTCTTAAAGTAACTCATAGAAATTACAGTAATTTTTCTCACCTGCACCTAATACAAGTTGAATTAAAGACATTATTTTTTTTCTAACTACTCTACGGTAAAGTAATTTTTGAAGAATACTAATTTCAGGAGTTGCACTATTAAAACTGAATATGCATTGCAACCTGTATAACATATCAATTATATATCAAATCTGTCTGACTGGAATTTGGGAATTGGTGTATGCCAGATGTTAAACATATCCACAAAGTACAAAACTGTCATGCTATTTAAATAAGACACAAACACAATTTTATTTGCCACTAACATTCTCTGCATAACATTTTAATATATGACGTTTATTTTAGATCAATGCTATTTTCCACTTGTAGATTAAAATATCTGTGTATTTCTGCAATAATCATCAGATACAAAGATGAAATCTTATTTTAGAAACACTGCTTGATTACACTGTTTATCATTTAAGTCACTTATTTGCTGCAACACTCATTTTACAGGTGTATGAATCAAAAGTTGTGCACCTATGTGATCAAACACAACAGAACAGTAGACTGATCTAAAATGTATGTATGTATGTCAGGCTGCATTATTTGTCTCATACGCAATATTTAAAGAAAAAAAACCCACAAGCAACAGTAGGCTAAATCTATCAAACATTTCTATGGAACAATTCACAGCCAGGAATGTCTCTCCTGAGTTTTATAGTACTTCAAAATAAGTTTGAAACAAAAACCTAAATACATACATATTCTAAGAAACAATATTTTGCCATATGGGAAACTTATAAACTAGAGTGGCTGGTTTTGCACCAGAGTGCAAAAAAAAGCACTGGAAATGTTCCTTCTAAAAAGTCAGTGGGTTATTTTTGGCATAAGTATATTTCACTTGGTCTTGAAATTAGGTCTGCACAGACTGGCCAGAGTTTAAAGAGACACCGAATAGCACTTTTGAAGATGCAATTTTGCATATAAATACTGGATTGCATGATACTTTCTTCCTTTCTTTTCTTTTTCTCTAAGAAACCAAACAAAATATAAGAACTATACAAAAGAGAAATATGAAACAGTCTCCTTGGACAAAGGTGTAAACAAAATACATTGTCTATGTTAATTGTACCTATATTAACAGAAAGATTTGGAAAGGCAAAATACATTTCAAAAATTTTTCCTTAAAGTATTTTAAATTCAATTTCTGAAAGTAAAATTTCTCATATTATTTCAAGAAATATATCTAAGAAAATGAGCTAGCTTTTGGAGATATTATATTTGATGGTTTCTGCAACCGCTCTAGTGTGCATTCATTTTCCTTTATTAAACAGCAGGAGTCAAAATTAATGCCACTCTGGGGCAAAGTAAACTTTTATATTTTCAGTTTTCTAAAACATTAATTTCTTAAAAGTACGAACTCCCCATATCTGAGCACAAGCCACTTTTCAACTCCAAAAGCCTGTTATGCCTTTTGCACTCCTTGGATTTCATACTGCTTTAGAAATGTCACTGAGAAAGGGAATGTTCTTTGATAAATGGATATTTTTAAGAGTCTGGAGTACTACTGAACATCAAAGCAGTTCACTCTAGGTTGGGAATGGGCATTTATATGCATTACCTACAAAACTTACAAAGAACTAGCAGTGATGTCTAGTAATGGAAGAAATAAGAAAGCTTGAGACCCCCAAATGCCTTCGCTGCAACAGGAAAACTAAGCCCTAGCTAATGTTTCGTAGTAAAATAATAAATAAAAAGAAAAGTTATTTCATGCCATTTTTTGTCCTTTCTATTACCAGCAGTACTGAAAGGCAGGTCTTTATATTAATGACTGTGACTATGGCAAGGTAGCTGGATATTGCAGCTTTTCAGAGGATGAGGCAAATCATTTTGGGTATAGACGCAACCCTGCCCATCCCAACTGCTTTCCCAGATCTGCTTTTCCTTGCCATTCTCCTCTTTATCACAGCCTGCACAGTCCCACGTTTTCTGCTAGTCCAATATGGCATAACCAGCAGTTGCTACTTTTCACTCCTTTCCAAGTGGGCACTATCCTGAGAAGCACGGATAGTGCTAAAGACTGTTTCCACATCCTCAGCGTTGGCTCTCAGAAATGATGAGCAGTCAGCATGGAAAATTCTTCACAGACCTTTGCAAGCAGCATGTTTAAGTAGAGCTGAGAGTATGATGGGAACAGAGAAACTTTTGAATGTTCTGCCCACCAGAAGACAGCTGGCACACAATTATCATTCCTCCTATTCTACAGTCGAAAAAGATGAAGCTTCAGAGAATTACCTTTACCAGAATTGTGTAACAGAGGTCTGAGCACAGTCCAGATCCCTCAACTCTATTCTTTAAGTAACCACTTGGAGAATATGAACAAGACAAGGAGGAAGGTATAATTGGATTTCACTGTCAATAAATCCAAAAGCCACCTGCCAATAGGCAGACTGGATAAAATGTTTATGGTACAAAAAGGATCCAATGGTACTGTGAAAGAATAAGACTTGCATACTCTATTCTATTATAGAAATTCTGAAGCTCGGTATAGGAAAAAAAAGAACAGTAACTCTGATCATTCCGTGCCACTTGGGAAGGATGGGCAGAAAACTCACAAGCGTTAATGCAGTCACATTTGACTTAAAACTTTTGATATTGACATATTCAAGCAAACAGCATAGAAATAATGAGCTAAGAGAAAGCAAGGATGTAAGTTCTATGGAAATATGCATCTTAGTATGCAGTATGAAAGAGCACCCTCTGTTGTTTCTGGTTAACAGAAGCAAGTCTCCTGATACCTCAAAACTGTATTTCAGTTACAGAAAAGATAGAGAGAAATCATCAGTACTGACATACAGATATCTGCAAACACTTTCCAGGGAGTTCAGGCACAGTAGTTTGTTTGGGAAGGACCGTTATGCATCCTGAGAGTTACTGGTTTATGGAAGGAATGATATGTTGTGCCCTAGCAAATTCTAGCTTTCATAGACTAGAATCATTTTTATAACAAAATATTAACTTCTGTATGCAAAAGCAGAAAAAAAAAATCCTATGAAGATCCAAAACTGATATGCTGGTTGACTTTTATTTGTGATTTTTATAAGGCAAGAGGTTCAGATAAGGGCACGCATTATCAATAAATACAGGAGCTGCCAATACTATTTAAATCAAAGTACAAAATATGTGATGACAGATGAGCTGTTCCAATCAGTTAAAAAGATGTGAGATGTGGCTGCATTCTAATGGAGGATCTTGTATATATCAATGGCAACAGTGGAGCTCCTAAGAACATGCAATTTCTGCAACTGGAAGTGTGTTTTCCTTATTTAGAGCTACAAATCTCTTATAATAAAATTTCAAGGTTTTGTTAATTTATTTCCTGCAACCAGAAACTACTGATTATCTCAGGGACCGAGAAATTATAGAGATTAGAACTCACATGATTTACTTCCAGTGGTATACCACTGGTGATGTAACAAAATGAAAATAAATTGTGACATTACAGTGAAAAAAGGTGGATGTATCAGGTGCCTTAAACACTGATGGTACTGCTCAGAGTAGAATATGAACAGAATTTAAAAATGTACTTTCCCTTTAGGGTCCATACCTTAGTGCCTTTCAAAATGACACCATTAGCGAAGAGAACAAAATGAGAACCTTAGAAACAGCTAATAAAGTTTAGATAGATTATAAGGAATATTATACTGCAAAAGTATAAAGTCCACATTTTATTTCAGTCCCTCTGAAGAAATATACTACTCAGTTTCTAGAAAAACTAGCCTCAGTTTGACTGAGCATTGACCTAATGTCAAATCCTCCGTGATGCATTTTACACAGCTTCCATGAAAAATTGTGAAATTCTGTAAATACAGAAAACCACATTGCATATGTATTCAGAACCATGCAGCTTAACAGTCAACACTTTTATGATTAAACTTTGCTTTACATAATGTATGGGGAAGAAAAGTAAAATTGCAATGAAAAAGAGTTCTTTCCTGCAGATTTCAAAGATACTAAAGCAAAGAATTCCTCTAATGCATCTCCTGTTGGTTGAATAAGACTTTTTTCACTGGAGGTAGTATGAAAATGTCAATTACAGGATCATTTAACAGTCCTACCTTGAAAGAAGCTGCTTGTCACAAGACCTGACAACATACAATCTTGGTTGCACAGATCTGTGAATATTGAGGACCAAACTTGAAAAGGACACAGAGGAGTAACTATAATAACAATAATAGTGGGTTTTCCTTTTACTAGTTAATTTTGCCAGTCAAATATTACTAGAAAATTCTGTCTACAAACAGTATTAAAGATATAATTTGCACAGTAAATACTAAAAAACTCAGAAATAAAAATTAGCAAATAGCAACATCTGAATTGTGGTAGCAAGCTTATCAGCCCCCATGGGCAGCTACACTGTAACAGTAAATAACAACAGTCTGTAATGCAAGCTGGGCAAGAGTGTTGGTCTGCTGGAGGGTAGGAGGGCTCTGGGAGGGACCTGGACAGGCTGGATTGATGGGCCAAATCCAATGATAGGAGGTTTAACAAGTCCCAGTGCCGGGTCCTGCACTTTGGCCACAACAACCCCGTGCAGTGCTCCAGGCTGGGGACAGAGTGCCCAGGCAGAAAGGGACAGTGGCAGACTGAACATGAGCCAGCAGTGTGCCCACCTGGCCGAGAAGGCCAATGGCATCCTGGCCTGTGTCAGGAATAGTGCGGCCAGCGGGAGCAGGGAAGTCAATCTTCCCCTGTTCGTGGCACTGGTGAGGCTGCACCTTGAGTGCTGTGCCCAGTTCTGCGCCCCTCAATTTAGGAAAGATGTTGGGGTGCTGGAGCGTGTCCAGAGAAGGGCAACAGAGCTAGTGAAGGGTCTGGAGCACAAGTCCTGTGAGGAGCAGCTGAGGGAGCTGCAGTTGTTTATCCTGGAGAAAAGGAGGGTCAAGGGAGATCTTACCACTCTACAATTGCCTGAAAGGAGGCTGTAGCAGATGGGAGTCAGTCTCTTCTCTCAGGAAAGCAATGATATGACAAGATGACACAGTCTTAGGCTGCACCAGGGTGGGTTTAGGCTGGATATTAGGAAGAATTTCTTCACAAAAGGAGTGATGGGGCATTGGAATGGTCTGCCCAAGAAGGTGGTGGTGTCACTGTCCCTGAAGGTGTTTAAGAAAAGACTGGATATGGCACTCTGTGCCATTGTCTAGCTGACAGGGTGGTGTTAGGTCACAAGCAGGACTTGATGATCTTAAAGGTCTTTTCCAATCTAGTTGATTCTGTGATTCTCAAACTACTTGAAAACACAGTACGTTTTGTGTACTACTATTCATAAAACAAATTTTAAATAATTCTGTGCATATCAGGAAAGGTCCGCCAAAGTACAGCATCCAACAACAGAAACAATTACGAGTGCTTAAACAGGAACTAACATTTCTACCATTTTTTTCATCATGTTGTATATGACATCCAGCTTTGCTAAAACTGCAAGAGACTGGAGAAAAACATATTCCTCCCTTCCCTGCCTCTTTTTTCTAATAGTTTTTTTCTATGGTTTGACATCTCTCTATGCTATGCATAATTCATTTCTCTGACTCCCTTTGTAAATATTCAGGCTGCAATGTAACAGGTATGTAGGAAAATGCATAACTTTATACATAAAACTATGTGCAGAGAAATCGCACAGTATTTGAATACTTGCATGATCAGATTCACTGAGATTTTGAAGAGATGGGGAAAAAATCACACTCATTGAAAATAAACTAGAGAGTCACTAAAACCAGTGAGCACAGTGTGATGTTTTCGATAAACATCTATACGTTTTTGTAAACTGCCTGTAGTCCAAGCTGGCAGTCTCCCTTTAAATAAACAGAGAAAACTACATTAGCCACTTAGGTGTGTAGCTTCATTAACTTCATAGCTATCTTAGTTACCTGTCTCTTTCCCCAAATTACATCTAAAAAAACCTGCGCTGAACATTCATGCATTAGCTCCAGAATCAGTCACTGTCTCTTCCAAAATGCCCTAAAGAAATATTGTTCAAGCTGGAAAAAATGCCTGCATATTACATGTTCTCAATTCCCCTGTAGAAATTGTCCCTTTTTACCATCAGCAATATAAATTACAAAGTTATGAGACATGAATTCCTTTTAATTATTTGTCCCTTATTTTTGTCTGGCATTTCAAAACTTGTTCCACTCTTACCCCTCCTGCACCATAGTTAAAATCACCTATTTTGCCTAGGTAGAATTGGAAGAGGCAATTTGATGTATAAAGACCTTGTATGGTATGTTACTACTGCTAGGTTAGCTATTGACTCAAAAATAGGTGTAAACATCATACTCCTTTTCTGCCTGCAGGAAACAAGGACTGTAGCTGTGGCACAGCCTCCCAGGCTGCAATCACACTAAACTGCACGGACACCAGCTTAAGCTCTCGTATAACACCACATCCCCTACCTCACTGTAAATCCACGCTCTCCAAACAGAGCAAAGGCATTCATAGCAGAATCTCAGACCATCCCCACCAGGCAGCACACAGCAGGCAGCCTCCTTCAGTTTTGGAGAACAGGAGAGGGAGGAAAAAGTTTACCTGCATGTGTAACAGTCATAGCATGCCATCTGCCCTCAGGGTTAGACTATGTGCTCTGGCTGTCTTTACTTCAAAAGTAAGACACACAGGGAGACTGCTTCATAAAACAAACTGGTTGTGCCCTGTTCATGCAGGAAAAGGGAAGCTCAGATGTATGATAAGGTATTACACCCAAGAGTGGTGTATCCCAGTTGAGGCTTTTCCTTCCACCCCTGTATATGTTCTTGCCTGCAAGAACAGGAAAATATAGGCTAGTCTGATGCAAGCACATACCAGTGTCTGACAGCTGACACAAGCTTACCCTGAAATTGTACTTTTGAGATACTAGCCAGAAAAACAGAAGCCAAACTGTCATTTATCAAAGAGCTGACTAGCTTTGGCCTCAGTATTTTCTTAAGCATACAGAAGACCTGAATGTCCAGTTCCTTCATACGGTTTCAAGGTTACGGCTTCGAAACGGTGTATTGTTACAATTTGGTTTGGAGTTCTATAGCAGTAAGTGAAAGCTCATGACAACTCCGACATGAGCAAAGCAAGCATAACATTATCAGGTCATGTGGAAAAGATGAGTAGTTCTCCCCCAGAACTGATAACTGACAAAAATCTTAATAGCGGAAAAATATTTAAATATTGTGCTCCCACTCTGAAAGCTGCTATGAAAATCTAACACTTGCTTTGCATCCCTTGAGGAAATCTTCTTTATTTTCTGCCATGTGAAACATTCATGCATCTATGTCATCAATGAAGAGTTTCCATACTTTCAACAACATATTTATTATGTGGCTCTATGTTGCTAGTTTGCAATAAAAAAAGTAAATTGAAAAGGAAAAATGAGACAGGGAGAAGATATTAAAAGCAGCATATGTTCTTCTTCAGTTTATGTACAAGTTTAATACAATATTCACCTACAATGCAATTTTAATTGCATCAAGAAATACAAATTTTGTTATGAAGTAATTAACAGACTGGTAACTACATTTGAAATTTATCATTTTTTTAATAATTCTTAAAGACACTACTTGCAGTTCTTCTGAATAGGAACTTTAAGCTTAGCAAGAACAGTAGCATTACCAGATTTGCTATACAACAGTTTTAACAATTTCCTGCTTGGCAATCTTGTATTTCGCACCACTAATAATAGGAGATATTCTATATTTTTTCTGCTTTACATGACTGACTTCTTTGACTAGTAAAAATAACTTCTTATTAAAGATAATGTTCTTCCAGAACCTGCTCTGGCATTAACAGATATCCATATTTATTTTTGCACAGCTATGTCCTCTTCTTGCCAGATGCAATTTAGTGAAGACAACAAAGCTAACAAACCACAAACAACACTGACCCACTGCAGACCTGGTCACGTGTAGAGAGCTCTCATTAGCAAGTTGGCATTAGCAACCAGCACAGCCCAATGCCAGGGCCTTGTAGAGCAAAACTGTCAATGCTGAGGATACAATATCCACCACATTACACAAAGTCAAGTGAAGTGAACTTTCTGGCTATATTTCATATGCAAGAAATCCACTTTGCCTACTCTTTGAGTGCTCTGAGATGATAGTGAAAGCATGGTAAGAACAGCTGGGAGATTTTCTGCTGAATCACACTACTGAACCAACCTAGCACCAATTAGGTGCACTTAGCAGCTCTGTTTCTCTAGATATAACTCAGATCCCAAAGAACTAATGCCCTGAACAGATTTCCACAAACTGATGAATTTGGAATAAATGAAAATGCTGAAGATGACTGCTCCATCTTATTTTCAAGGTTGTGGACGCTGTTTGACCTTGGATGCCCAGTGTTCTGCAGTGAAGAAGGTAGACAAATAGGAAAGTAAAAAACACCCCAAGCTGGACAATATGGAAACACAAGAGAAGAAAATGGGAGTGCATAAAGTAACCATAAAGCATGGAGGTAAGAACAACAGACAGACAATGCTAAGTGAATTTAAAAAGAGAACTGCAGAACATGTTTTTAAGATCTGGAGATAAGAAAACTCTGCACACTTCTGACCTTCACATACTGATTTGTAACTGATTTTTGTTGTTGTTTTTCAAGAAATGCACAGCTCCCGATGGTCTAGATTTGATTCTGTTTCAAACTATGAAGAAAACAATTCCAAATGATTTTAAAAGGATTTGTGAACACACTACACCTATCAAAACCAGACCCAACATATGAAGATCAGCATACACAAACACAGAACCTCTGAATCAACAGTGCCTCTAATAAATTTTACCTGTACCTCTATAACAGAGATAAGAGCCTCTAAAAAATAAAGTAATATTTTACTAAACAATAAAAGAATTTAGTGATTAAGTGTACAGAAACTTGCAAAAGGTAGCTGTGATATGTATACTGTGGCACTGAGGGCAGTCAGCAGGCAAACAGTAAAAGCAATAGTAATTATGCACAGTGGCACTGCAGCAGAATGCTGACAGGTCATTGCATGCTGCTTTCAACCTTACAAAGATAATGGTTAGCTGAATGTAGCACCTTGAGGCTTTCATTTAAAAAAATCAACTGAACTCACACTTTTTACAGAAATCCTACCCTGCTGCAATGCAATCAACAGATAGAATAGACCTATATAATTACGGTTTTCTGGTACTCCGAGAAATTGCAATCATGTCAATGTTTCATCATTTAAGATAATAATTCCAACTTACAGAACTGATAAATAAAGTTGGAGGTACATTTTAAGGTAAAAAACCAAAATAATTCCTGTCAACAAACCAACCTATACTACAAAATTAAAACATGTAGAGAAACACTTTTGCTGATGATACTTCAACTTCCCTGTATCTTATTCTAAAAGATTTGCATTTTTCCTTCCTCTATTCTGAACTGAGGTAAGCAGCAAAAAGAGATATATAACAATAAATAGTCTTGAAAATGTGTATTATTGCATGCTTTGAATTTCTGATTAATTATGTATAGAAATATCAAAGAACACTTTAAATGCAAGGAAGCTTACAATCTGAGCATAGAGACACTCAGAATGAGTGATGAGAAAAGATGCCTGAAAAGTCCTTTAATGTGGGTATTCTTCATTTTGGAGATCGTTAACTGCTGGCAAGTATTCGCTGGAAGATAACCCTTTCTGAAGGAGGGACACCACTTGCTTGGGAACTTGTGTTCTGCGATAGAGACTGAGCTTTGAGGAAATGAAGTCAGGAAGAACTTACTTAGAAAAGCACCACTTCTGACTCAGTATCTCAGCACCACCAAGGAACCATACTACTCACAAATCTATGGTGAACCATTTTCAACATGACCTGAAAGCTTCCACATGGGGGAGAAATACATGGGATATTAGAATCACAAATAAAATGTGGAGTAAATTTATGAAAAATAATAAACAAATAAATAAATACAAGAAACGCGGGAAAAAAATTCCTCAGCTGAATTTCAATAGAGACATCTTATAATACCATACCGTAAAACGTAACTTTGTCGATAAAGTCATGAGTTACTGCTGTTACAAACTGAAAGAGGTTAATGATCATGTTAACAGAATCAAAGATGTAAAATCCTGAATAGGCCCTAGATATAAATACTGAAGAGAACAGACAAACAGTACAACAGAATCTACTGGGCTTTCAGATTCAGATCTCTATGCAGAAAAATGTAAAAAAAAATTTGTATTATCATCATAAAAATGACAATGAATAAAACAGGGGAAGTAGTTCAAAGACCATACATTTAATAAGAGAAACAAATGTAAAAGGCAATAAGTAACCTTGAGATTATATGACTTGATAAACTTGTATTAAGTTTGCTCAATAATAGCATACATTTGCAGAATAACAATAGCAGAAGTGAGGAATAAGAAAAGCTTGGGAAATCACAGGTTATAGACCTTTCTTATACTCCGGTCTGCAATTTTCCCTATCATTTTCAGTATCATTTCAATAAGATACTGAAATAACAGAGGGTTAGAAGTAAAATACACACAAAAAAATTGAATGCTGAATGACAGCATAACTTAGCCTCAGCTATGGTACTAGTAAGAAGGTAGCCATGCAGGGAAGCCTGTAAAATCTAAGTATATGGCAAGAAAGAGAAATATTGGAATGACAGGAAAATATGACTACGAATAGTCAGATTAAATGAAAAAAAAAAAGGAAAATGCATGCCGCATATCAGGAAAATCTTTCTGACAGTGAAATTGTGGAATGATTTCTCAACAAACTAGACGAAACACTTGGTGGCATAATGAAGGGAACAATGCTGGACTAGCAGGGAGGCAGACCAAAAGATCTAAAATGTATTTTCTCTATCTAATTCTAACGGACTATTAAAGGAGACAATCAATAGCCAGGGAGGTAAGTTATTTTGATAATCTCCATGGTTTTCATCCTTTCAGAGGAAAGACCATGGTTGAAGTTGGGAGGGGAAAAAAAAAGGAAACACCAAGCTGTGTGCTTTCTTACAGTTACTGTTTCCCATTGTGGATGTTACCATTATCTTTACATATGAAGAGAGATTGAAATGATCTAGAGAGATCCCCCATACTACAACACTGTGATAAAGAAGAACTTAAAAGAAAGACTACACGGTCTGGCACCAAATTAAATGGGGAAGAACAGAGCCATGTTTCCTGGGGGAAAGAGACAGAAGATTATGAGGTTAGTCACACTATTAGTGAGGCCAATAATGCCACTTAAAAGAAAAGTAAGTGTGATATATAACTAAATTTTTCATAGCATTTCAGTTTGGCAGAGAGGCATACTGCTGTACTGAAGTTACAGAGCAACTGCACAATTCCATTAGGTGAAAGGAATGAAGAAGGAATTCAGCTACTTGGACAGCTTTTTTTCAACAATTCAGCAAAACATCCAAACAACAGATGAAATTCGAGTCTAAAATGTAACTGTTGCAATTAAAATAAGGAAAACCAGTATTTGACACTTATTTTAATGTACAATAAATATCAGAATATAAGTATATTTGAATATTGTAATACTCACATTATATTCCACTCATTTTTACCCACAGTCAGAGCTCTAACAATTTAGACGGAATGGTTCAGAAAACAGCAGGGTTTTTTTATTACAGATGTTCTTAGTGCAGTTAATATAATCAGCTGCTTCAGGAACAGCATTAAGATGCATGAGCTACTGGTAAGTAGTTTAGAAGTAGGCTGACTAAAATATTGCCTTCCGAAAGATTCAGGAAAACAAGCATGGTCAAATGGCTTACACACAGAACTATTAAAAACAAACTCCTAAATTGTCAACCAGCTGTGCTACTGAATTAGCATCTGTACTTCCATCAGGTTGCAAGCCTGTTGTGTCTCAATACCTGTAGCTATGAAAGGACAATATATAACATTTATCTGTTTAGTTTATGAAGATTTGACTAGAAAGCCTTTGGGCCAGGTAATGGGTCTCTCATCCTACTCTTCTAAAGACTGAGCAAATGAAAACACAAAAAATTTTACTATTTACAATGCTGGAACAAGAAAAAATATTTGGGCAATATATAAAGTTCTAGTTACATGTCTAACATCTAACACTAACACAATACTGTTGTACTGAACACCAATTTTCCTTATTGTTTTCGTTTCACATTAGTAAACCAGAAATTAATGAAGGAACATATTAACTTCCTGAACTCTTACAGATGCTTTATAAGGGTTAAGCAAGTTCTATGCAGACTAACAAAGAGCACCAATTTCAAGACACTGAACATTATGTGAGCAGACAGGCTCAAGAAAGTAGTTTCTTAAAAACCATCAATGAAATGAGTTTTGGGGGGAATAGGGGGGGGGGGGGAGGGAGGGGGGGGGGCGGGGGGGGACAGGGGAAAGGGAAAAGGGGAAGAACCCTTTCCCGTGTGAACTGTGAAGCTGTTTCACAATGCTTTCCAGAGCACCTCAGCCAGGATGAATTTTGCAGTATGTCTGCATATACTACAAGTCAAGTACCCTCACAATGGTGACATATATCACCACCTTGTTATGCTGGGAAAGGAAGATCCCTCTCTTGCCTCCTTGCATAGTTTTGGAGAGGCACAGGAGAAGGGCTGTTTTGTGCACTGCCATCTTTTTAATGTCTTAAAGAACCACAGTTGCAGCATGCAACTTTTCTACTTCATGCACAGATTAGTACAAATTCCACCGTAACGGCAACTGCCTCTGGGCAACACCTGTACCATTCAAACAATTACTTGCTAGCCTAAACTTGGCATCAGAAGCAGCCTTCCTATCACAGGCATATAGAAGTCTGCAGGCTTGCTTTTCTTCATGCTTCACAGATATTCCATTTCGGCATGTTTCTGAACAAAGCTAAAGACAATGCACATATTGGAGTATGCCTTAATGTATGGATGGAAAGGTTCACCTTCAAACTCATAACAGATGGAGACAATGCATAACTCACTGCATGATTCATTTAAAGACTCTCTCACTAGGCAACTTAGCCTTCCAATAATCTAACTAGACTCTCAGAGAGCTGGGAAGGATATGAAGCTTTGGCTCTTTCCTAGATAACAATGCTAGAGTCCACAAACAAGGTCAACAACAAAAGGGGCTTTGGAAAGAATATCAGTCAGTTAATTAACTGATTCAGATAAAATTCTGAGCTCATCCTTGAGATCAACTTAGGCTGCCAAGCATCAGGAAGGGAAAATGCTTTATGTTTACTGTCTTTAGCTTCCATTCCCAAGAACCTCCAGAAGCTCACAAGATTTATCACTGCTTTGACGGAATGCTTTGATGAAGCATACAGAAGACATCAGCTATCAACCCACACAGAAAGTCTCACAAATGATGTCACGTACATGCGCAACACTTACCTAGCAACTGCAGACACATGTACACCACTAATACTGGTGCGAGCCCTTGTCAATAACTGAAGGGAGCAAAGCCTGTCTTTTGGAAGGCAGGAGCTGATCAAAGTTCCTATGAGCACTATGATGAGTTCCTATGATGTGCTGTTAGAAAATATTTCTTTGCTCATAAGGAATTCCAACTGAGAGAAAAAGGAGTGGATAGTCCACACGAAGACAGACTGACAAATATGCCCTTTGTTAGTACACATACTACCACTGGCATCCTCAATTTTGTCAGTATGCTCATGGATGTGGCAGTATTGAAAGGTGGTAACCTGCAGAAGCAGGACTCTACTGCAACTTCTCAGATACTTGATGTGGGTTAGAAATAGGTTAAATCCAAAGCAAAGGAACAGCTGAGTATACGGTGGAGGCAAACATGGTAATCTCAATGGGTTAGAATACTGTTGAATTCATGCCTAGGATACAATGAAGACTTGTATGTTTGCTCTTTGGAAAAAATCTTCCCCTCAATTATGAAGGCAACTTGTCTAAAGACTCTAAACAAAGCAACAAGATCTCGTTAAAGGTTCTCATGAGAATTGTCTTTCAAGAGGAACATGGAAAAGAGGTGGATTGGGGTAAAAACAGGATTTACACAGTGTAACAACAGATAATGAACATTATACTACATCAAATAAACGGGGCAAGGTGCCTTTAAAGCCTGTTCCTTTTCGCCATAAAATCTCATGAAAAAGCATGCATGTCTAGCTGAGGAAGAAGAAACCTGGTGATTTTTTTGTACTTCAGCTTTTCTGAAGCAATTTACCTGGACAGATGATAACATTCTCTACTTCAGCAGAGTTCTTACTTTTTGATCAAGTGTCTGTAGGTACCCTTTAATTTATATCAGAAACAAGCCTTTGTAATCCCTGGTCCTCAAAGCCTGATCATGGCATCCACTTCCCTGGGGATGTCACTGAGTCACATGTACGACCAACTAGCAACCACTCATTTGAAAGTCGGGATATTCCTTGCCACTTCTAGAACCGTCTTCACTAACAACTGTTCCCTTTTATTTCGTAGAGACTCTCCTTGATGCCACAAAAAATCCAGTGGCAAAGTTCCCCTAGTCTTAGACTAAAGAAAGAGAATTCGGTACAGAAATTACCTTAGAAAAGGAGAGGAATACGACCTCTTTTGAAAGTATGTTCAGCTCTGTATGATTCCTACAATTTAGATGTTGTTGAGTATAAGCTTAATAATGGAATATAAATTCTGATATACATATAGATACATCTGAATTACATAGACAGAAAAATTATGGGGCTCAAATATATTTATCCAACTGTATCTGCCTCTTACTTCTTGTACCTCAGTTATGGATTTGAGCTCTACAGGCCTAAATCTTCTCAAAAATAGACACATTTCAAATTTTACTAATAAACGTAGAGGAAAATCCCTGTAACTGCATTATTATTGCAGTCTGAGATAACCCTGAATGGGCAGTTAAGAACTGACATAAAATAAAAACTGTTACACTTGTTGCTTGTCTAGTCAGAAATCCCACCATCTTTATCTCTTTAAAAAGATGTATTTTCATGTAAAAAGACACATATCTCTTTAACAAAACAAAAATGTTATTATCATTAAGCCCTTGTCAGCAAAGCTCATCAACTATGTGATAGAAATCTTAAATGTAGTAGTAATTGTTTCAAAAAGAATACAAAAGCCACATCAAAATAAAAAAGAGTAAGACTCACAAACCTAAGGGAATTATTTCCAAGTGGTCATAGAATATGGAATTATCTTTTTATAAAACTCACCACATTTTACCTAGGTAATGTGGCCCGAATGGCAAAGTACAGTTCTAAAATAATACATTGTTCGAAGATCCTTATCAGCTGCAAAGCCAAAGCTGGAGCAGGGCCATATCAGCTGCAGAGACAACACAGAGTGAAGAATGGAAAGGACAGATTGCAGTGTCTCCCCATTCTATTGCTGCTGCTGCAAAATACCAACCTCTGAACTCCCATCCTGTTTGCTACATGAATGTCAGTTTATTATTAAAATGGAACAACAGCATATTAGTATGAAAAAGATCGATATAGAAAAAAACATTGAGATATTCTGCTGCAGACTTTTTATCTTTTTAGGAAGGTTAATTTTTGAACAATTCAAAATTCACCTTGCATTTGAGATTTCTAATAATATACAAAGATAGGAGAACACAAACAGTCTCAGTACCATTTGTTACAAAAATCAAACTCAGAAGAATACAGCATAAATCCTTAACTTTCATTTAGAGACTGAACAAAATAAGCATGCACACCAAACAAGAATGTGTATGGCCCCAAACACCAATTCCCCCCTCAGTGTCAATAAAAACTCAGCATCTCTAATGTATGTTTTGATTTTTTCTTAAATTAGGAAGAATTATGTAAATGGTAACATCTAGACTCATCATCTGTACACCAAAGCTCTCATTCAGCTGAACAAATACTGAAATTTAAGCAACTGAAACAAAGCCCAAGTCTCAGCCAAATTGAATTCAAAATAGCTTAGGTATTAAGACCACAACTTCAAGACATGCAAGCCTATGATAAAATTGAACCATGAACTTTATTTTCCATTGCTCCAAAATCACGTGTAAAAGTATCACCATAAAAATATATGTTAGAATGGTAGTTTGCATCACTAGATATTTAAGGAATTTTACAAGCAGAAGTGGTAACTCTCCCTCTGTAACAAGGAGGTGGGTACTGTGGTCTGCCCTCAAATTAACTAGAGAGCCATCAGGAGAGGCATTAACAGATTAGTCTTCTCTATCTTGATCCAGTCACACTGCAGTGACTGGGGATGCATTTTAATACACATAAAGCTGCTCTGCTAAATCCAGGTCTCAGTCCCAAAATTAAAATTAGAAAGGTAGAGCTTATGCTGTTCAGAAATGTTGTATGGAGATGCTTCTGTTACAGAAATTGTTTTCAAACAGTAAATATAGAGGCTAATGTATCTTTGCAAGGCAGAAGAAAAGGTTAGTCCCTCTACTACATGAGTCTCCCATGTCCCAAACACAACTTTAAAACAAACACAGAATACTCTGCTTTAGGTAGACGCAAGATTTGGCTCAACTAAGTAATAAGATTTTAAAGTGAAATTTAACAATAACAATTTGTTTAGATGATTTTAAGTTGCCTGCACATGAGTAATTTTCTTTTTGGTAACACTACACAATTTTCTTATTAGCTTTGAGAAAGACATACTACTAGGCTGAACAGACAAACTACACCTGATATTCCCCAATTCATTGCCTAATATGTGATGCCTATATATATATTTTGATATTTGGCTGGTTTTGCCAGAGCAACCATGAAGAGGTCAAGTTTAAAATCTCTGCTGACAAGAGGAAAAGTGCCAGCAAAATCTCAACTCAACTTTAACTCTGCACATGCAGAGAACACTTTGGGCTGCTCAGGGAATTACTAAGATCCCCTGGAAAAACACTTTTTGCAGGTGCTGCGATCCATCAGTGCCAGTCATTTTTTAAACATCACCTGCAAAGGGCACATGAGCAGCAATTCCTGAATGCTGGAAGTCAAATCAGTGAGGCAGAAGGCTGGCTTGGCTGAGCAGGAATCTTCTCTCAGAAATAAAGCAAGAAAGGAAGGTGTAAGCCAAATGCAAGCAAGGTCAGATGACAGGGGAAGATACAGAGATACTGCTGCCACTGTAGGGAGAAAATTCATGCAGCCAAAACTCAACTGAAGCTGAAGCCGGCCAGAACTGTGGGGGACAGTAAAAACCATTTTTCAAATACATTAGTGAAGAAATTACAGCTGGATAAACACATCATGGGATGGGTGAGCAACTGGCTCACGGGTCAGGCACAAAGGGTTATAGTGAATGGGGTGACATCAGACTGGTGACCTGTCACCAGAGGGGTTCCACAGGGCTCCGTCTTAGCCCTCTGCTCTTCATCTTCATAAATGGCCTGGATGCAGGACTGGAAGGGATACTAAGCAAGTTCAGAGGTGATACAAAATTAGGATGAGCTGTCGATTCCCTCAAATGCAGGGAGGCCCTGCAGAGCAATCCAGAAAAATGAGAGCACTGGGCAATCACCAACCACAGGAATTTCAACAAGGCAAAGTGTCAGATTCTGCACCTGGGATGGGGCAACTCTGGATGGATGGACAGTCTGGGGAATGAGATGCTGGAAAGCAGCACCATGGAAAGGGATCTGGGGATCCTGGTCAGTGGAAAGTTGAATATGAATCAGCAGTGCCCTGGCAGCCAGGAGGGCCAAGCGTGGCCTCGGGGGCATCAGGCCCAGCATGGCCAGCTGGACTAGGGAGGGGATTGTCCTGTTCTGACCTGCACTGGGGAGGCCTCACCTCGAGTGCTGGGGGCAGTTTTGGGGGCCACAGTATATGAAAGATATGAAGCTATTAGAGATCATCCAAAGGAGGGTAGTGATGATGGTGAAGGGCCTTAAGGAGAAGTTGTATGAGGAGTGGCTGAGGTTACCTGGTCCAGCCTAGAGAAGAGGAGACTGAGGGGAGACCTCACTGCAGTTACAACTTCCTTGTGAGGGGAAGAAGAGGGACAGACACTGATCCCTTTTCTCTGGTGCCCAGTGACAGTACCCAAGGGAATGGCCTGAAGTTGTGTCAGGGAAGGTTCAGGCTGGATATTGGGAAAAGGTTCTTCACCCAGAAGGTGGCTGGACACTGGAACAGGCATCCCAGGGAAGTGGCCACAGCACCAAGCTTGACAAGAGTTCAGGAAGCATTTGGACAATGCTCTCAGTAGATGTTGTGACTCCTGGAGATGATGCTGTGCAGGGCCAGGAGCTGGACTTGAGGATCCTTGCAGGTCCCTTCCAACTCCACATATTCTATGATTCTGTGAAAAATGGCTTTCTCGTAAAGAGATCCTTACTATCTGCTGCCCTTTTTGAAGTTTGTGAGATTTCAGAAGTAATGTATTTTCATTTAGGTACCTTAATGTGGATTTGGTGTCTAAGTTTACCACTTGTGTCTGTAAATGTTAATGTAATTGCATATGACGAGGCACAAACTTTTGCCTAAAAAAATCCCACTAGGTATATTCTGTATTTATTTCACTCATTTAAACTGTAATTCGAGTTGCATGTAATAAAAAGCATATATGTGCATGATTGGCAAAACTCCACAGTACTTGGTTGTAAATAATTAGTTTTAAAAGTACAATTTGGGAAAATAAAAACACTTAAGATCACTAAACCATTTTAGATGTTCAGTGTATCTGAGCCATGCACTTTCAGAAGAGCTTACAAAAGGCAGCTACAACCCGACTACATAACAGTGAACTTCAGAAAACCCTGGCAACCTCCTGGCAAAAGCAGTGCTATTAATGTGATGCACGTCCTCTGCTGTTTGATCCAGCTCTCCTTTCCCAGCACCGCTGCCAACCAGGACTGCCACCTGCTGACCACCTTCTTGCTAGGTCTTAAACTGCAGCAGTAATTAATTAGCACAGGGGGTGGCAGACAGATTAGATGGATTGAAAATATCCAGTTTGGAACAAGGTATAAGGTTTCTGTTCAAAGAAGAAAATTTCCATAACATGTTTTAAAGAAAAGGAAAAATTAAGAATTTTAATCTGTCCCAATCATACCTGAATAATATGGCTCTACTATTACTGAGCAATTTTGCCAATTTATAAGATAGAAGATCTTATAAGATATAAACCTAATTCGAGGAAACATATATTCAAGAAAAAAGTAATCCTCTTAACAGTAAAATCTTTTATAATCACTAAAGTAATCCACAAATTAAAATATCCAATAAATGCACTCTCAAAAGACAAAAGACTTTTTTATTATTTTGCCAAATTACTGTTAGCCTGCATTAAAAAAATTTATTCTGCTTTGTAGAAATGGAAATAGTACATTTCAGCCTCATATTTAGAAATAATGCATATAAGACTTCATTAATAAAATTTAAAATATACATTACCAATATCGTAACAAATACAAAGGTAAATCCAAATAAACATTATAAAACCAAATTATTGAAGCATATTCTGAAATATATACATGCTCTCTACTTTCAAGTTACTCTTTATTACTCAGTCTCTGGTAACAGTACATTTCCCTCAGGGATTGATTATGTAAATCAGTGATGTATAAAAAAATGTATGAAGCACAGCTGAAACAAAAGACCAGAAATCAAACTCAACTTTAATATAACTAGAAGTAACTTATACCAACTATCATTTTTCCTTCTTTCTTCAGCCTGTAATTACATGACAACAACAAAAACTACAAATACAATTTTTGAAACTGTCTACACTTTCAGACTCTTAAAAGAACTGTAAATTGAAAGAGCAAACGAGTTCTCCTGCAATGAGCAACATACATACGGCAATATTTTAGGAAGAAATATTTCATGGTAACAGATATAGGTCCTGATAGTCTCATTGGAGCCACAGTCATCACACACATCTGAATATTTAATATGCTGACAAACAGTCATGACAAATCTTTGTTCCTATCACACAAAAAATTTTTGAAGACGATGGTCTCAGCATTCAACGAAGACAGTAAAAATAACAACGCAGTATCTTGCAGCCCATGTTCTTATGAAAATTCTCTGCAGTTTTAAGACTGCAGAAATACACATCAATCAAGTATTCCTAAAGTGTGTTTCCACCTTTCACACATCTAGAACTTGATAAATATGCTAATGTTGTTCTGCACCATGAATACACACATTCATAAAGACCCATCAAAAGTTAATACATCTGCTATTTGATTATTTTCTGTGTATGGCAGTGCGTTGATTTTCAACTCTTTAACATAATTGAGGTTCTTTACAGCCTGAACATAATTTTTATATACGGGATGGAAGCAGAGACTTGCTGCCAGAGGTGATACAAAGAACAAAAAATGAGTTCTTTCTCTCAAAAGATTTTTGTCTCCTTCATAGGGCATTTAGAGGCAAGAACTTATTCAGTAAGTTGTTATCAGTATTTCTTACATTGGAGGAAAGGTTGCTTGAAGTACTAATCTGATGATCTGAAGAGATAAATCCATAAGCTTATACACACAATGCAGGAAGTAGGCTATTTTTCTTTTATACCTCAAATAAAAAGCAAACTGTTTATCTTGAGTGATCTAAGAGATTTTCTTTTCTGGAATTTATACTCTGTACCTCATGCGTTTTGATATATAATCTGGTACAAAAATACTTCCTAGCATCAATGTGATATCAAATGAAGCAACTTCAGAACATATATGAACTGATGATTTTAACTTCTTGTCGTATCAGTGTTTTGTCTTTCTAGGGAAGACCTCTCATAGTTTCAATAAATATTACACACCCTGAAGTGGATTATATAAACAAAGAAAGAGATAGGAATGCACTAGCTACCCTAACGCACACAGAATCTGCTGCAATTTTCCTTTTTACTGAAAAGGCAGTATGAAATTACAAGTGGGAGATCTGACAAATTATTATCTCGTTTTCTGCTGCTGAGAGTTTGTTATGATCCCTGTGAAGCAATGTGCCTCAGCCTCATGATTTACCCATTTGGCTGCAGCACTGGCGTTCCCCCATCAAGACAGTTTCCATACTCCCATTTCACTGCTCTTCCCTACCATTGATCCTGCCTGGTACGCATCTGACTTTGACTACCCTGGGTGGTCTCCTGTCAGATCTCACTGATCAGTGTCTCTTTCCACCGGTTGCCTTCTGGGGAGACTCCTATCAACTGCGCTCTTACATGCATCTGACAACTTTATTAGCTGACTCTGATAGTGCTTCAGAACATCTTCACGGTGCACACACCCTTCCTCAAACAATCCCACCTTTGTAGTTGACTTAGAATAAATAATCTTACGAACACTTCAGCTTTTATACTCAATAATAAGGTTGAAATGAAGAGAAATTTCACATCATGTGCAAGCCAGGGGTTAGTTTTCATGTTTGGGCTCAAAAAATCAATCCTGGATTGATTTTTGTGTATATATTGTTATTGTCAGAGGATTAATTGATGAATTTTTCATTTGATGAGTCAGGTGAAACAGGCTCCAAGACACACAGTGAGGAGAATTTTAATTTATTCTACTTCTTGGTGAGGTGCAGCAACACTGTCTATTGAGATATTTTGTTAGATTTTCCCTGCTCGAAACCAATGTTTAGAGTATCTTTGAGTGCAAAGCTGAATTTCTGAGTATATGCACATCCCACACTGAAACTTGCCTGAGTTAGAGGTTTCGGAATGGGTATTCATTTTGGTGGGGGTTTGGGTGGTTTTTTGTTTGTTTCTTTTTTTTGTTGTAGTTTTTGTTGCTGTTGTTTGCTTGTTTTTTGAGAGTGCCTTTTAGTTTTAAATGTTCTGTGTAGATTTTCATACCTTCTATCATTAAAACATACTTGAAATTCAGACTTTGGAAATAGAAGCCTAGATTAACACAAGAAATCTCAATTCAATAGAAAGTATAGCCTCATGCTTCACTTACGCTGCACTTGAATTTTTTTACCACAGCTTTCAAATGAAAAAACTCACACTCTCACATAAAGTTTACCGTTTGCTGTTCTAAACTTGACATTAGAAGTTGATATTTTAATCTCTGATACACTGCAGTGTCTTGGTGTAAAAACATATGAATGATGAAATTGTTTCAGCTCAGCGTTCCTCTAGCTTATCTGCTGAACACAAGAGACCAAAAGTGTTGTGTGCAAGTAAAAAACACAGTGTCTATTTGTAAGTTTGTGCCATTAAACCCTTCCAGTTCTGGTTGGCTCCATATGGAATACTGGTTTCGAAGCAACAGAAGAGTGCACTGCTTACTTTGACTTTCAGATGAGTCTACAAGGATTTATTAAATAACCTGGCATGTCTGAAGTACAGGAGGTGCAAATTTATTTTCCCAGGCCAGAAAAGGAGGCAAAAAGATGACACATAAAGTGCCCTTATAATCCAACGTAAACCTCCTGCAAAGTTCAGGTAGGTTTGCCTGAGCATTAGAAAGCAATCCGGTGCAGGACAGGCTGCAATCACTGACAAACACCAGTAAGATAAGGGTGTTCAGTTACTGTGGATGAAAGGATAACCAGAAGCAAGGATCATCTCACAGCTAAGAGAAAGAGCACATAAATATACAGATCTTTTCCAAACAGTCACAAATTCTTCTGATCAGTGTTCTTCCAGCATCCTTCTACAGAAAGACGCACATATCGTAGGGATGGCACATAGCAATTCTAACTGCTATTTAATATGGGCATTTCAGCAACACTTGGTAAGCCTCACAAGAATCAATGCTGCTCCTTACACAGTGCCGTAGAAACACACCAGAAGTTCTGTCTCCCACAAAATCAACACCCAAGTTTCTGCTGAGATCCACGGAGAAAGTATCACTAAATGAGACAAAGTAAGAATGATCAAGGCAAACAAAGGAACAAAAGAAAGAAGGATTAAAGACAAATGAGATGCTCTAGAAGTAAAACCAGAGTTTAAAGATCAAGCTGAGAGCTGGTCTGCAAGTGATTATATCCACTCTCCATGATATCTGAAAATTCATGGCAGTCAAAGGAACTCCCAGGTGACTAGAAAGAGAGAATCACTGTACCCATCATTAAAAAGGGTAGAAAGGAGGACCCTGGGAACTCCCAACCAGTCACCCTCACCTTTGTGCCAGGGAAGATCATGGAACAGATCCTTCTAGGAGCTTTCTTAAGGCACATGAACGACAGGGAGGAGATTGGAGAGAGCTGGCACAGCTTCACCAAGAGAAAACCCTGTTTGACCAGACTAGTGGGCTCCTATGACAGGGTGACTATACCAGTGTACAAGGGAAGGGCTACAGATGTCATTTATGTGGACTTCTGTAAATCCTTTGGCACAGTCCCCCAAAAACATCCTTCTCTCTAAATTGCAGAGACAGATTTGATGAGAGAACTGTTAGATGGGTAAGAGTGGTTCGATGGTCACATCCAGAGGAATGTAATCAATGTCTCAGAGTCCCGATGGACATCAGCAACAAGTGGTGACTTTAGGGGTCTGTATTGGGACCAGTGCTGTATAATGCCTTCATTAATGGCACAGACTAAGTGATCAAATGCACCTTCAGCAAATTTGCAGTTGACACCAACCTGAGGAGTGAAGCTGACACTCCTGAAGGACTAGATGCCATCCAGAGGAACCTAGACAAGCTCGGGAAGTGGGGCTCTAGTAATCTCATGAGGTACCGCCCTTTTGAAGCCCGTCCTCACTGCACTGCAACAGTCAGGTTATTTTACCTTTCTCATATACCCACTGATTACAACAAACTTCAGTCATATGCCCACCTAAGTACGAAAATTACTTCAAGTAATGTTTCACAATCAAGTATACCTTATATAAAGTAACCAGATCTATGTATACAGTCAACACGCAGTTCCATTGTGTGATTCTTTCCATCATTTTCCCCTGTAATAATAGTGCAGGTAATTTTCCAATGAGAAACATGTATTTATGAAGTTATTAATGTATCTAAATAGATCTCGGCAGTAAGTAAATCCTTATGAAAACTGGACACCCATTTACTGGACTGAAGTATGCTTCATGTATTTTTAAGGGGGTCCAATAGTTAACTTTTACTTTTTTATTGGGTTTTGGCTTGTTTTTCAGTTTTTATAGTTTTTCAGTTGTTACTGCCTATAATAGCACATATTTTTAAAAAAAGAGGAAATGTACACAGAAGAAATATCAGACGCGTAAGATGGATACCAAATATACTCTGCCCATGAGAAGTTTTTATACAGAGAGGTATGTGCTGACGGAGACTGAAAACAGTCTGGAAAAGAACTGCACAAGACTCTCAATTGCTTTTTTAGATCTGGAATGACCACACAGAGGCATAATTAAGACAATTCAGTCTTCACAATCATTCAATCGTTTGTCTCTGTAATAAACCTGTTACCAAGAGAGTTATTCAGGGAAGCCCAGCCCACCGTTCCCCTTACAGTCAGTGATGAAAGAAGTGAGAAGGTGATTCTTATTGGGCAGCTGTTCTGAAGAGCCTAAGTCTCCACATCAGCAGCCGTGCAGATGTCAAAATGGATGCAATTTCTATTCCTATTCCTGGTCATGATCTCCTTTGTGCCTGGTTTAACATCCATCATGCATGAACAAAGTCATCTGATACACTGCAAGTGCCTGAGAAGAACGTACTGCCAGAGCGAGGGAGAAGAGAGCTAGTGTCTCTTCATCTCTGCTGTCACAAGCTGCGAATTTAAAATGCAAGCAGAAAAGTGATCCCACTGTCTCAGGCAAACCTTAGGTAAACCTTCCAAGGATAATGTGGATACCTCTCACTGCATCCACTGATAGTGCAGATTTCTGGGATCAGTCCTTTATTGCGTGTGTTAAATATGAAGCAATGCATCTACATTAATAACATCAAACAAACATCATACAAACAAAATCAATGGCGATCCAGTTCCTGAAACTAGTGACCGTAAATTATTAACAAAAATCAGTTTAGAAATACACATTTCTACCCCATGTAAGCATCTCTAGAATTTAGTTTTCTCCACTAGATATTTTGTAATTATTTTTCACTATTAAATGAATACTACTGAGAAGTACCCAAAAGTAGGACAAATATTACTGTACTTCTCACAAAAGAGAACGGAAGCAATTGAAAATATGCTTTGTCAAAAATGTCACTGAACTTTCCTACATAATACAAATACTAGCAGTGAAGTTGCAACCTGCTAAAACTGAGATTTTAAATGAAAGTACTACCCTGCTACTTATAAATCAAAAGAGAGTGACTTCTTGAAGTTAAGCTGCTTGTTATATAAAACTGAATTAGACCAGCATGAGATTTCATGCAGAATTTTCTGGAGCCTAGCTGTGTAACTTTAAAATACACTATAATATTATAACTATGGAAACTTAACTGATAGTAACAACCTGATAAAATTTCAAGAGTCTGTGCAAGGTTAACACTTTTACAGTCATAAAACGATTTTGAGGCCAGGTATTCATCTGATATGCCACCTCTCCCGAACAGGACATTTATTTGGAGACAAGTTTCTGTCTTTCCACCATATTCAGCTAAGGGTTTCATCTGAGTTCTAGCCTGGGCTGCTAATTTTGATCTGTGAGCAGAACTCACCATCAGTTTGAGTCTGTGTACAGGGATGAAAATGTTCAAGGAAGGAGGAGAAGAGAAAAGAAAGAATAAGTACTTCTTAAAGACAGAGAGTATCAAGGTAAAAAGAATCGCCACCTGGGAAAAAACTATTATGTTACAGCTCTAATTTATATGTCAAATGCCATAAACCATTCTGAATATATTTCCACAGAAAAGTCCCATCTGCTCTTCTTAGATACACAGGTGTCCTGTGATTGTGGTTCTTCACCGATTCTGAATGCAAAACCTGTTACTTCTCCAATAAAGACAGCAAATATGAAAATGCTGAAAGAAATGTACCATTTTACAAACAAGCAGGCCACAGTTCAAGCTCCAGTGCCTTATCCTTTGTTCTCAAAAAACTAAACTTCCTAAGAAATGCCCAGACTTATAACTACACTTAATGCAAAGATATAAAGGAAAGTAAGTAATATAGATCATAAGAATGTCTCAAAAGAACCAAGAAATGATCATCACAAACACAAACCGTGAGAATGTGAGAGGCTTCACATAAATAATCCCTAAAGCCAGATACCAGGACTGGAAGATGTAGGAACAATGTACTTACCCATTTATATTTGGCGGGGGGGGGGGAAGAAATTAAAAATATATGAATTGACACTAAATGTGGACACTTGAAAGAATAAAAGCATCTTTATTTCCTTCCAACACTGCTACTTCTGATGATACTATGAGAGAATCACCCTTTGTATCCACATTTGTCAAAAATTCCTTTCCTAGGCCCCCATTCAGCACAGGACTGCACACACGGTTCACCTCCTCAAATCCAGCCACAGAACTCCCTTCAAGACCAGGGAAGGACAAAACCATCAAGAAACAATAAAAGACAAACAAAGTGAGGGAAAACACTAAAGTCAACAGACAATGAAAGACTGGGAAAAGAGCATTCAAAAAAGCATTTCAGGTAAAGTAAAGCTTTACAGAGTTTGAAAAATATATTATTTTATTGATAAAATTTTGAATTTCAAGCGGGGGAAATTAACCATTTCCAAGTTCATTATCACATGTGGCTAAAATTTCTTAAATAAGTATCAGAAATCTTGCTTTTTGTAAAATTATTCAACTGTAATTAAAACCCCACCCTAACAGGGAAACTACAGTATTCTCATATGTGCAAAATAAGAATATTTCATACTTCCTTTTTGATACTTTGCTCAAGATATCCATTTGTATTTATGACACTATTGTGGTATTAGTAAATAGTCTTACAGTCACCAGATTTTAATTAATAGGCTAAGAGCCCTTCAGAAGAACAACAGTACTTCTAATCATTAGCATTATCATTTATCCATTAAATTTTATAATTTAATTGAGAGGAACATCCTGGATATTTCCAAATATTCAAACAGCCACTCGGCATTCTCATAAAGTAACTTATGCTGCTTTTAGTGATCATGTTTCAACATGCATAAAAAAGGGCTTCTCTTCCACAAGCATCAATAACTGCTCTCATTCTTCTATTGCACAATCTGTTGTGAGGCAGACATCCAAAGTCATCTCGAAACACTGCATGAGTGTTGATTTAAAGGTTAACTAGTCATCTCTTTTTCTTTTTTAAACTCCTTTCCCCATGTCTCCTGGTGGAGTTGCTTAACTATCTTACAAATATCATCTGATACGCAGACTCAGAGTCAACTTAGAGCATAAAATACGCAACTGCATCCACAGCATCGGTTTGGATTCCCTGGCCTCTGAACTCTGCCTCCGGCAGAACGCAATCGCAAGCTGAGGTACTGGGCAAAGGATGCCCCAAAAGGCACACCTGCAGCAGTTCTACCCAGGCTGACCTGGTTAGATGCTCTGTAGAGCTCCACTAGCCCAAGAACGGAAGACCATCACCAGCTTTGCTCACGGCAGAGCAGCATCTAGCTGCACCTGTCAATTTACAGGCCTCTTCAGTCTGATCTTTAAATTACTTGGCAGGTCTAGATTTTCTCTCCCACACTAAACTTCCTGTACCATTTGCATCTAGCCATACACACCAGTCATGCTCTGAATCCATACCTAAAATTGCATCTCTGGAATGTTTCCATTGCACAGTACATTCCCACCAAATAGAGAAACTGCCCAGATCCATGATTTAGTAAAAAAATATTCACAACAGAATTTCCAAATGTTACCTAGCAGATCTTTTATTCATTTATCGCCTGTCAAATTAGATGAAAAAAAGGCATAATTATTCCTATTGGCTATAGTTAACATCTCCCCGTTAACAGGTTTTCCTTAAAATACTGTAAAGACTTGGTTTTTAACTATATTTGTAGAATCATAGAATCATTTAGGTTGGAAAAGACCTGTAAGGTTACTGAGTCCAACTGTTAACCCAGCACTGCCAAACCCACCGCAAAACCATATCCCAAAGTGCCACATCTCCACATCTTTGAGATCCCTCCAGTGATGGTGACTCCATCACTGCCATAGGCAGCCTGTGTCAGCACTTGATAATTGTTTTGGTCAAGAAATTCTTCATAATATCTAAACTAAACCTATCCTAGCACCACTTGAGCCACTTCCTTTCATCCTATTGCTTGTTATCTGGGAGAAGTGATAAATCCCCACCTGGCTACAATCTCCTTTCAAGGCAGTTGGAGAGAGTGGTAAAGTCTCTCCTGAATCTTCTCTTCTCCAGGCTAAACAACCCAGCTCCTTCAGTCACCCCTCATTAGACTTGTGGTCCAGATACTTCCCCAGCTCCATCTCCCTTCTCTGGACTTGTTCCAGCACCTAAATGTCTTTCTTGTCATGAGGGGTCCAAAACTGAATACAGGATTCGAGGTGCAGACTCATGAGTGCCAAGTAGAGGGACAATCACTGCCCTGGTCCTGCTGGGCACACTATTCCTGATACAGGCCAAGATGGCATCAGCTTTCTTGGCCACTTGCTCACACTGCTGGCTCATGTTCAGCCACAGCTGATCTGCACCCCCAGGCCTTTTACTGCCGGGCAGCTTACCAGGCACTTTGCTCCCAGCCCGTAGCTCTGCATGGGATTGCTGTGACCTAGCGTAGGCCCCATACTTCACCTCACTGAAGCTGGTATCGTTGCCCTGTGTCTCTCGGTCCAGATGTGAATTTACTTCTTTATTTGCTGCCCTATAGAAAAGCTGGTTTTCCCCATTTCTTTCTTGTCCTTGGAATCACCAATGAAAAACTACTTTGCTGCTATTACAGATTTAATTTTCCTTTCTTTGCTATTTAATACACTTTGCTTTAACAGAGGTTTTTTAATTTACTAACTAGAAGCTAGTTCTATTTCCTCCTTTCATGGACTTCTTGAGAATCTATTTTAATATGATGTGTGATTATAAAACCATTGTTCATTTATATACTACATCATATTCATACTCAATCAGAAGCCCAAACATACACAATTCTGAACAAATTGTGGATAATCAGTTAAACATTAAGCTTACATGGTGGAATAAGCTTTTGTTCTGTCTTCCTTGAACTTGCATCCACTTTTCTCCAGAAGTGGGAACATCAAGAGCATCCATGACCATCAAAGCAGGAACGTTTTGCCAACATTCCTGCTTTGCCAAGTCTCTTGAAAATGATTGAAAATTGTCCTCAATGCAAAGTTTATGCAGGTAGTTTTCTCCTAGGATTTCCATAATTTTCAAAATCACTAGCATCTACCTCTTTTTGCCTTTCTCATCTACTACATCTAAAAGTCAAAATATTTTTACAGACAATCAATATTATTTTTATTATCTAATTAAAAATCCAGTAAATAACAGGAGTAGATGAGAGAGGAAGAATAGAAGAATTTTAGTCCTTGGTTTTGGGTTCTTCCTCATTTCTGCTCCATGCCTCACTCAAACTTCTACAAAACTGGCAGATTTGGGCTTTTCATTTCCTTATACAAGCTGCATCAAACTATGCTTTAAATTCCATTTGGAATTTATTATAAATAGCTACAGAAAAGGAAAACAGACTTTTTAAGCCTTAAAAATAAAGCTCCTAATCATCCAATATATTTGCTAGTCTTTGTTTATGTGGACTTTAAACAAAACATAACTTTTTTTATTCACAGTGAGTAGTATTTTTCCATGAAAATGGTTGCTGATTACAGCATTTCTCTAACAACATTTGGTTTGAGGTTTGGAGATTTCCGCAGATCAGCTCAACTAAACTCTGGCTTTAGGCAGACACATTCATTCAGAATTTCTCTATCTAAGAGATGAACCATTTTTGCAAAGTAAATTGGCTGTAAAATCAGTAGTTGATGTCCAGAAACAGAATAGAGCAAATTTTGCAGTAATTTTTAAGCTATACATACAGCACCAAGTGAGTGAAATGCAAACGATGGCAACTGCTGATCTAGTTTGTCCTCTATGCAGAATACAAAAACTGAATGGCAAAGTCCTGTATTAAAGAGAACTTAAAGGGATACTGTTCAGTTGATTTCAATAATTCCTTTAGTCTGGTTACAAATTTGCAAGAGTGATAGCTGAAGTCCAAATTATTGTAAGTTATCTGCTCTAAAAATATTACTACGTATTTTTAGGGACTGCAAGTATATCTTCCTTCCAAATTATTTTTTAAAACTCAAACTTTTTTAATTACTAGAAATAATCTCAGCTCAAAAAGAAAATAAAGAACTTTATGGGAAGGAAACATAAAATACGCAGATTGAGGAAAAAAAAAAAGACAACCAGCACCTCTATTTTTATGATTTCGGTTGGAACCATAAGAAATTGAAAATGTGAAAATAAATTCTTTCTGAATTTTGCTGAAGGTGTAAGATCACTATTTGCAAAATGCTTGAATGCTATATAGAATGCTAAAAAGGGAAAACAATGGACGTAAAAGATGAGGCTCTCCTTTGAACTGTAGCCAGATGCAAATGGCAGCACTGTGCACACAGGCTTTTGTCCCTTTGACTTTCCAGCATTTCTGACAAATTTTACTGAACTTTTCAGCTGTTTTGGCTCTGCTGAAAGCAGTATCATGCAAACCTAACTCCACTCCATTTCACATACAGAATCCACACATCTCTCTAAAACAAATTCTAGTTACTAAATGCAATCCATATAAAAAACTCCATTACAGTAAAGTATCTGCCAGCCAGCTATTAAAGAATGGAATTTGATAAACAATGGTCCAATCTTGCTGGAAGAATCACTCTGAATGGCGACAGTGAGAAAAATGGGGTACTCAGAAAGGTGTATCTCATTTTACGTGAGCAGTAGCCATCAGAGATATTTATAACTTGATTATACCTGATTCAACAATTGTTGAGGCAGTCAAGACACAGCCTCGCAATGCCACTGGCTTTTTCAAAAGAAGTTAGAACTTTCTAAGAACCTATTATTTTCAGAGCAACCTTTTCATTGATCAAATATCTATCTGTATCTGTATCTCTATCAGCATCACCTAATTCTGAACCATCTGCCTGAAAAATTACCAGGCTTTAATTATTTCAATTTTAAATTGAAAATTTTCAATCTGTTTTCAAACAGATGATCTATTCTTGGAAGCTTTTCTAATAAAATAGAAGTTTTATTGACCTGAATGAAACCCGCATTTTCTGGGTCATAATAAAGACTCCCCATATTTTCTAGTATTTTCCTGATATTTGATTCCCAAAATACTAATTGGCAATCAGAAAACCAATGTCATAGACTACTCCTCATAAACCCTGGAACACCACACACAAAACCACAAAAGTCATGTATAAGAATGGATATACATCCTTTTTTTCCATTTAATAACAAATCTTTTCTGGAGATTTCAGAGGGATTAACACCTATCCTATGAAGGCCAGCCTGCCATTTTTGGCCATGAAAATCCTACACAATACACTGAAATAAAATTTATCTTGCACAGAATGCTATAATAAACCACTTTTTATTAAATATATTAAACACAAGTGAAAAACAAAGGTAGTCATTCCAACATCTGCTGAAGAGATGCCAAAGACATTTGCAGTGCTAGGTAAAAGAACCCAAAAGTCCCCTATTCTGCTAAAAAAAAAAAAAATAAAATCTACAGCCAGCTTTTGTTTTGAAACACTGGTGAGCAGAGCGAGAAGTTCATTCTTTCACTTGCTGACAGGATGAATATTCTAAAACACATTTATTTAGCTTAAATATAGTTATGTATACAAGTAGTTGTCCTGCAGAGGTGTGCTAATATTTGGCAAATAATTACATATAAATTTCCAACTCAACAACAATTATGAGATTTTAAAAGAAAGAACACGTAACACTTTATAGTGAAGATGGAAAAGCAAAGCATTATGATTAATTTTGTACAAAGAATTGTCAACGTGCTATGCCATTTTACAGTAACTGGAAACATGAACAGTATGCAAAATCAGAAAATTCTCAGGCCAGATATGCAATCACCTACCTTTATGATGAAGTATCACTGCCATGCCCACAGTCAAGTCAGCCACACTGAAACCTCCATAACTACTGCATAAAAGCAAATTAAGGGCAATGTTCTTGACACACTACCACTTTTGAGAAGAATTTTCAAACTTCCCTCTCAGGGTTTTTCTTAGCACTGAATGCTCTGTTCTAACTACGGGCTCCAAGGTGAAATACGTAGAAAAGGCAGGGTACATTAGCTACTTCTATAAATTCTACATCATAACAGTGAAGATGTAAATAAAGAAAAGTGTTCAAAATGAAGTTTTAAAGAGCTAATATAAGACCGAAATACAATAATAATAATAATAAGAAGAAGAAGAGTAAGAATAATTTAACCCTCTCCTGATGAGGTTTGTAATTCTTCAAACTGCAAGAAAATTAGTTTGATACAGTAAGGATTTGAGCAATGCATACACCTTTCTTCATCCTTTTTACTGCTAGGACTTTTGCTGCTTTATTTTTTCCTGGCACATTTGCACTGAGAGAAATAATCCATATTTATTTTAATACAAATTTGATGCTGCTGTTTAATTTTCTAAGTGAAGTGTCAAAAGCTAACATTTGTAAAAAAAAAAACAACTTGCCACACTTGAGCTTAGCTGGGTTTACAACAACAAACAAACACCCCACCCTGAAAAAAAACCTAAGCAAAAACAGTAGTGGTACAAAGCATTTTGGGAATCCTAATGGGACAAAAGCTGCCTTTGTAATTGGACCGCAAAGCCCTGAAGTATTCAAGGTGACACAGTTGTGGAGGGAAGGGGGAAGCACCATATCATTGGCAGGTGCAGAATCTTTAATCTAGCGTTTAAAGGCCACCATTCCCAGAATGTGGCAATTGGGCTAACAGGATTGACACTGGGGAACTCGTTCAGCAAGTACACCCACCTCTGAATGGTGGGGATTTCTCTCAGCAGCTGCCTGAACGTCAATCAGCTGAAGGGGAATGTTACAGAGGTCACAGTTTGGGGCTGTTCTCTATGCCTGACATTTCTATCCGTTAGTCAGAAAGACAATGAGAGAGGGACAAAGCCCCAGCATTACCATAGTCCCATTCAGCGGTAAAACAAAATTGAGGGGAGTGGGAAAGGCCTCCAGACACAAAATGATCAACAGAACAACTCCACATACCCTCCTCAAGGGAAAAATCAGGAGAGTGCCACAGCAATGAACAGTCCCAGGCTACAGGGACAGCGACAGCTCCGTGAGGGAAGGTTAATCCCACACAAAGACATCGTTTTTCAGTTCAACACTAAAGTTTAGTAAAGCTTATTTCTAAACAAAACTGAACCTCTGCATTTGACCTTGTGGGCAACGCCTTTCAATGTGAATAGTCTGGGTTTAAAAAAATTCCAAAAGGCAATTGCAAATCATAGAAACAGTGGTAGAAAATTAAAAATTAAGAAATTTATAATTCAGTTATATAAAATAATTAATAAGATTAGATTAGACTATCTATTAACCTATAAATCCATAGCACAATGAGAGAGAGGCTAATCTAGGAGATAAACTCTAATTTCCGGGGAATAAGTTTCTGATAAAATCACTGCTAAAGCAGCCTCGTCTATCACTTAGGTTGACAGTCTTCATCTCCGTACAACAGGCAAGTTAAAACCAGTGACATTTTGCAAACATAAAATCCCAGTATTAAAGAAATTGCTTAACTTGCTTTGCCTCTACATTTTAACTTCAGGAAAGAATTAATAATTTTTACTAAAATACTCATATAGACTAGAGGACAAAGCACCACACATGGTACACCTTAGCACAAACCCCATGGTTAATACAGGCATGTAGTTTAAGAATAACTCTGCAGGAATAAATTGAGTACAAACTGACATGAGAAGTTTAATAACCTACAGAGACAGGCATTCAGAACCTAAAAATCATGAGATACTTGTGACAAGATGAGAGAGACTAAACACTGGCAATATGATTTGTCAGGAGGTGGAATTCCAGTAACAACTTCAGCCCTTCACTTAAAGGAAGGTATGATCGTGCCACTTGGGAACACTTAACACCAGGTCCTCATGCATAAACATGGAAAAAGGAAAATAAAACCAAAAACAAAAACAAACCCACCATATCCATCCATCTATCTATCCATCCATCCACCTGAGAGAATTGAGTCTCCAGATCTGTATCTCCTTGCAAGTAAGGAATACAACATATACTTGTGAACAACGGCTTACTTCTGTAATCATACTCATAGTTTTTTGTTCAACACTGTCCCTCACTAGTGATTGTTACCCTTCAATCTCTTCTTTGCATTAAGAAAAGGGCACTGAAACTCATGGTACATGAACAGGCTTTTAACCAACTTGGAAGGTGAATTAAGTAAAAATGTTTGTAAACCAAACATAAGAGATACTACATACCAGACTGCCAATTTTTTGTGGAAACATTTCTAATAGAAACTGTAATTAGATTTCTTACCCTTTCAATCTAAAATTCACGACAAACAGCTTACAACTCAAACAGGTAGAAGAAAAATCCCTTTTTTCTCTAAAGAGTTAATGGACAAACTAACACGAATAGCAAATTCTGATAAACAAATGAGAAAAAAACCCAGTCATTCACTTGCTGCAAATTTGTTCCTCTTTGTAAAATTTCTGCCTCTGTAGTGGCAAACAAAGCTTTAAAGGTCTGTGTGCATGCCCCAGGTCACATGCTAGAAAAGGAAAGGGTGTGAAAGGTGAAGGTTTCTGCATGGTTGCATGGCCAGATGTTTTTTCCAGGAAGGAGTATTCTCCCAGTGTTTCAAGAAATATAAGGAAAGCAGAAGTTTGCATACCCCCACACGTCAGGGCTATGGACTTTAAAGGTCAAAAAACTTTCCTCAAAACTTGTAATATTTGGTATTAGCATCCACCAGATACAGACTAATACTCAGTTTTATAACAAATGAAGTTATTAGAAGGGTTTTTTTCATTTGTGATGGGTGATACAGGAGGACGCAAGTCAGAGTTAAAATAAAACCCTGAAGAAATGGAAATAAAAGTAATACTTATATTGCACAGAACTGGTGCATCACACTTTTCACAAGAATATATACAAGTTCCATCTGTGCACCCCTGGTCTGTAATCACTTGTGACATAAAGACATGGTTAAAACAAAAAGAGGGCAAGCTCCAGTTATATTGCAATCAATCTTGTATACAGAAGAAATTAGGTCAGCATGCTTCATTTTCTCACTGTTGGTAACTATAAAAGGTTAGGCTCTTACCGTTTAAAAATTAGTCAATAAAATAGCCATGAAATGTATTCATTTATTTGTTTTGGGTTTTGTCTTGCCCTAATCACAGTATCTTACTAATTTTTTGATAACTCCTTGCTGAGAAACTATTCTCAAATGACTTATAATTAAAACTATTTTTCAATAATGTGAATGTAAAACCATTGTAAATGACAAATTCTTTGAGCCTAAGGAGGAAAAAAAATCTCTTAATGCTATAAATGTTACTCAGAACTGTTTTATTAGTTATTATTAGTATCCATCATTCACTAAGAAGTACTAGGAATTTTCAGGGAGTAACTAAAAATTATGCAGTTTGAACTGCAATGCAAAAGTAAGCACTATAAATGCATACACTATTTCATAAAGTGAATAGTCTGTAGCTGGATATGAAATAAAGCAGGACTAGACTCTTATTTTGAACTATACATTTTTTACAGTTGCTCTTCAGTTTGCTTAAATATATAACACCACCACAGTCTATTCATTTCACTGTAAAAGTAGATTTTTCAAGAATAAGATATTATGTCTCTGAAAAAAAAGTAAATCTTCTTTAGCTAAGCACTGAGCAATAGAAAAAAAATTTAAGAGATCAGTTACAAAGGATGAAATCAAAGCATGAAAAACGAATGGTTACAAACTAAAGCAAACCTATATCCAGAAACTGCACACATAAAAGTGTAAAAGAAAAAAAGAACTTCAGTCCTGGTCTTTGGTAACTTTTGAAAACTATTGCTGTTTCCTCTACTGTACACTCTTACACAAAATTGGTCATTACAAATCTTCAAACCATTTCAGAGCTACCCTATTTCACAGAAATGGTAGATAGCCACCTGCAAATGGACTGCTCCACTTTCAGTGTTGATCCATTTCAGTGTCCCTTGAACATTTAGGGTTACCTTAACAAAAAGATGATGTTGTTCTTCAGGGATGGAATGCAATTTTGCCGCTTTATATAAATTCAAAAAAGTCTAATATTACTTTTAATTAATCTTGTCTGGTTGTAAGATTAATATCCCAGGACATAAAACCTTCTCCAGAAGTTCACTGGAAAATTTTGGTTTTCCACATTGTTTTTCATAATGCACTCTAGAAATTTTAGCTCCCACTTCAATAAGAGTAGAAGAAATAAAAAAGAAAATTAGACTTTTTCAGATATCATTAGTACTCAGAGTTCTTTTCCATGAGATAGAATGCACTGGATAACACTACTGAGGGGTGAACTACAAATTCCTGAGAGGAAAATGCAAAAAATTCCAACAAAATAATAATTAAAAAAAAAAAGTCTCCAACCAACACCTACAGTTTTTCTTTAAATAAACTGGTATATTGAAAATAATGCCAACATTAAGACATTGGTCAGGGTACCAGGAGAAAGATGTGTCATTTTTAGGCTTGTCACAGATTTTTTGAATAGCTGGTGTAAGAGGATTAATTTTCCTGTACCTGTTACTGCACAATATATAACTTTGTTACAATATCTGTAACAATAATAGACTGTCTTTACAGACTATGACCTCTGCTAGTTCAAAAGGTTGTTTCAACATCTACAGCTTGGACGTCATCCATAAAAAATAGTACCAAGTACAGCAAAGGCTTCTAAACACAATTCCGTGCTGAGTCTGCGGGTGTTTGAAGGGTCTGTTCATGTCACTCAGCCAACCGGATACAGCCCCTCTTAACTCCCTTTTTCTCCCTCCACAGCTCTGTCTTTCTTCCTGCTCCTTCCAAAAAACAATGCCAGCAACTGGGCAGCAACACTCAACGTCATCTAAGAAGACAGCACAGTTCTCAGTGCTGACTGGTCAATCAAGGATCACACTTCTTAACATTCTTTCTGCTGCACTGGTAAGAAGAGCATTGCTTTTAACTCTGCACCTGGACAGGTTGTATTAAATTCTCCTTGGAACATAAGGCCTCCTCCAGTGACTTTACCCTAGGTTCTGCTGTTCTATCATTTTCCACTATCATCTCCTCTTTCTTCTAGTTTTATATTGCTATCACAAACAAAATGGGGTCCTATATTTTCCTCATGTACAAGAGATAGCAGCCATGCCCATTGTCTTGGGGTGATTCTATGGCAATACTGTATTCCCCATCGCCTGCTTGATCTCTAGTGTACCTTTAAATTGCAAAGGGGGAGAGAGAAGCCGAGAGAACTCTTCAAAGCGGCTGGCTTGACCTTGTAACTAGAATGTTTTGCATTCTTTTCTCTCCCGATTCTGACAACACTTGTTGGTTAGAGGCCTTTTGCTCTCTAGTCTCTTCAGCTTTCAGCGGAGAAGGGACTGTGATCTGCCTCAGCGGCTTCTGTTCCTTTTTGGACTGTTTTAGGCTTGCTTTTCATCCCAGACCAGCTCCCATCTCCAGACCTGCTCGGCGGGACCCTCCAAGGGGGATCGTCGGCCCCTGCCTGGCCCGGCCCGGCCCAGCTCAGGACTGCAGGTTTTACCTACAGAAAGAACTCTAAAATCCATAGTCCTCTTTTAGGGGACAGGGGAGGGGAGTTTCAATATCCTTTTTGCCCTGTGACAGCGGGAGACTCTGTTTGTTAAATAAATAGTTTTTTTCACTTTCACCCAAGAAATTATTTTCCCGAACCCGTAGGGGCTGCCCTGCNGAGAGAGAGAGAGAGAAAGAGAGAGACAGAGACAGAGACAGAGACAGAGACAGAGACAGAGACAGAGACAGAGACAGAGACAGAGACAGAGACAGAGACAGAGACAGAGACAGATATTCCTTTCGGATTGTTACCTCCTGGATCTGTGTCCAAACCAGCACACCCATTCATACACTTTCCAATGAGTGAAAAATACACTGTTTGGTTTTGAACTTTTTGAACTTGTCCTGTATTTGAGCAACCTTTTACCTCTGGAGAAGCAACTTTATTGACAATCTGGTTCTTTACGTCTCTCTGCATCCCGCAATAGCTATGAGGCTTTCCTGCTGATCTTTATTACAATGTCTTCACCACTCCTCTCTGTGAGTATCCATACAGCACTGGGTATATGGCAGCTGGTAGTTTGTAAATCTCACTATACTTGAGAGGTCAAAAAGCATGTACTGCCCTGCCATTAGCACACCATAATCACTTAATGTAATAGCTTTAAATGTCCCTCAAACAAGAGACATATTCTTTTGGGAATTGTGGTTAAAATAGGTCAGCACTGAACTATTTCAGGACAAAATTCTGGACGCTTCTAGAAGTTGCGAGTCCAAACTGAACCTGAACACCTTGTCTTACATGATCCCAGGTAAGATTATCCAAGAACTAGACCATAATCAATTTGTGAAGGCACTGCATAATGTTATGTCCCAAATGGTAAGCCACAGCACATGAGGTACTGGACAGCTAAAGAACAAGTGACTCTCAACTCATACTCAATAATCCAGCTCCTTCAGTGATCATCTTCTAGTGTCACATTTTAATGCTTAATTACTATCCTCAGACCTGTGGGTGTTTCAGCAATTCTCAGTCTACAGAATATCAAGATATATGCATACCTGGGGAAAAAAAAGTAAGAAAATATACCAAAAAATTCTAGAACAGATTTATTAAATCCAGAACCCGGAGAACAGAAAATAAAAGAAGGTAAATTGTGTTACTCATAAATTACATAAGCTTCTGATCAAAAAACAAACAGTGAGAACCTCACTCAGTACTTTTATGGTTAAAAGCAGAACTTCTTGATGCTGGTCTCCAAATTTGGTGATTAAGGAACCCTTGTACTACAAGGAATGATGGCTGGAAATCAATTAATCTGCCTATCCTTAAGGCTCACAAAATGCCAGTTACTTTCTTCTGACTTACTCAGAACTTTACCAGACTTAAGCTAGATTTTTAAAGCTGGTTTTGCCTCAGGGTGAACTCTGTTGAAAATTTCACAGTAAATCATTCATCTATATTCAAGATGAAGTCAGAACAGAACAGTTCAGCTTGCCTGCTTACAAAAATCCAGCGAACTTTGCTATAAAACACTTAAGTGCACCTGTGTGTTTTAAGCAGGAGCTTAAATTCTGGCTGGAATGGCCTCCCATTCCCATAAGATACTACTCAAACTTGGCCAACTTACAAACTTTTGAAAAAGTATGGATGGATTCTCAGCAGACACGTCTTAAATTTTAACAGCTGACATGTACAAAGAGTTAATGAAGTAAGTGCTTGCTATGCAAATGAAGGTTTCCACTTCTTATGTTCACGTCTGGACATGTAAATAAGAAATACGGAGATCATACTGCTGTGTGATCAGTGTGTCCCTGTGCACCAAGGAATACAAGGCAGAATGAAGCTATTCAATACAAACTCATAAGGAGAGGAAAGAAGAGTAAAAGGGAAACTAGTACATTTGGATGTAAATATTTAAACAAAAAACAAATGTCAGAAAACTGGTTAGAAGCAATGGCAGGCAGAAACCTGGGGGACTAAACCACTATTAGAATGTCCAGAAACAACAGCAAGAGACACTACACCTCCATAAACTGGCCAGTCACTTTCTGGGAAGAGCAGTGATGGTCCAACTTCATTCTCAATCCAAAATACTGACTTCATAGATATTCACAAATGTCTATAAACAAACATGCACAGTTTTTAAACAGAAGCAGCACTGAGATACTTCCCAGATAAATAACATGTTCCACTGCAAGCAATAAAGATTTATATGCAGTTCAAAAGATGGCTGAGAAAAGGCCTGAGATGAGTAGTGTTTGAAAAGCTACTGCTATCTCATAATCCATTTCATAAGAACAGCCAGTAATACTGCAGACTGAAGCATCCTTGAGACAAAATATACTAGTTAAAACAAGTAATATTAATACTATTTAACTAGCAGCTCAGATTGTGGATAAACACTGTACTAATTAGTCTACAAAGATAACAACCTTCCCTGCTTCACAGGGAAGTAGGCTGTATCATTCAAAGTACACTCAACTTTTTCACTGTATACAAAACTAGCCAGGAAGCTGAAAAACCACCATATTTACATAAAAACTTCAGTAAAGGCTTACACACAAAACGGTATGTCAGAACATCCCAAAAGAGATGGAAGGTCTGATTACGTGTTGTTCTTCACAATTCCTAGTGCTTTCTTTTGCTACCTGAGCATTCATTACACTATTTTGCATTACCTTTAACTCTAATTTTCAAAACAAATACATTTAAAATATATAAGACGGAAATATTTTTAAACAACCTCACAGCCTGCACAAAATGTACATGAGGACTGACGTGAAGTCTGTCACAGAACCCTAATCCATTTCCATGCACTTATGACGCCTAGAGGCACACCATTCCTAAATCCTGGATCACAATTATTGCAAGACATGATAGAGACGAAAAAACAAAGCAAAAAGTCCACTGCAAAACTTTAAAGAAAATCAAACCAAACCACCACATAAATATCTTTTCTACACCTCAAAATTTTTTACAGCAAATCTACTGGAGTCTCCTCTCTATTCCTTCCCAAAAGGCTTGAACCCTTGTCTTGCCAGTTCAAAAAATTAAGAACAGCAAGAAAAACTTTCCATTTAATCTGTTGCTGAACTGGATTTTAATACTACCAAAAATAGTACACATTACTAGTTTGATTTCTCCAGAAAGAGCTCTCACCACCCCTGCCTGCATGCACCAGTTTGCAGGGATCCACGCACCAGGGCTGATAGTCTGCACACTTTTTACAAGCAAAAAGTTTGATTAAAATAGGACTAAAAATAGGTGTACTGCTAAAACCAGCAGATACAGCTGTGCCTCAACATCAGCCTCATACAAAAAACTAAAAGGAGTATATTTCAATGTCACTATTAGCATAAATGTCTTGTGACTGCCAAGACACTTGTAAAATTGACAATTGCAGCCTTCTCTTTAAATTTTCTTTTGTTTTCCTGTGGTCATACTGCATTAAAAACCCCAGACTTATGAGTAGTATCTCAACAGATATAGATCCTGAATGTTACCACAGTAAATATATCATAATTTTGACACTGATCCAGTACTCTGTTATATAGGAAAAATAGACAGATTTCATTTAACTGAGCACATGGTACAGCAAAAATATTTGTTCGGGTTCTATCTAGCTTTTCTAAGACTGTCAAGTGTCATTCCTAAGAATCTTTAGGTTTTACAGAACTATCTGTTTCTATGAGTTCTATGAGTTCTCTACTTAAAAGTTACTCAGTAAGGATGTCCAGAGGATAAAACACAACACACAACAGCTATATCAAATTAAATCAAGTTAGGCAAGTTAACCTGTATGACATTTGAAACATTATTAACTTTGAGAAATAGTCAATACACCTCCTTTTTAATGTATCATAAATTACTGGGCTCAAAGAAAACAGTAACATGAAACAGTACTTTTCCAGTGCTGCAAAATATAATCAGTATTTTCAGCATTTCCAAAACCACAAAAGTTACATGCACTTTCCAAACCCAAAAGATGTAAGAAATTAACTATGATTTTTCCTGAATGTTCCACATCTCTTATTATCATTTATAAAACTGAAAAGTTACAACTAACGAGACAATTTAAGATGCATTGTATCTTTCTTTACATACACATGTATATACCTGCACACATATATACATGTAGAGGCACTTGAGAAAGCAATGCTTTTAAATTGAAAAAATGTAAATTAGAGAAAAAAAATTGCTACAGAAGAAGTACTTGCCTAGCTGCAAATGTAAAATGATCACACCATAAAACCACTACCAATAGGAAGAAGAAATACAGTAAAAAATACTGTTGGTTACATTTTAAAATAATGTCTCAAAGAGAAACACAAGGACTTAAGAACAAAATGAATAACATTTTCAAAATACTAATGACATGAAATTGGCAAGAAGTCAAAGCAGCAAATATTTATTTTGATTGTCTTGGGTGCTTATAGATGATTTTATATTGGAGTCCTTGTCAAATCCCAAAGAACCTCCCCCAAAAATTTTTCTATAAATAAGGCTAGAAGAAAGACCTTCATTTCCACCAAAAAAAATTAAAGCATTTCTTACTCATCTAAGATGGAAGGTATTTGAACAGCTCAGTCAGCTGTACATATTTTGAATTTAAAACTTCCACTACTCTCCTGTCCTGAAATGTTTCATACCTGCATGAAACTACTTTTAGAAAAATAAATTAAATGTACCGAAAATCTCACAGGACAACATATGCAGAGAAGGTGGACATACAGTATGGGATGAAGGGTTTCAAAATGAAGCAAAAAGAAACACTGGTCTAACATGGTCAATATAAATACAACAAATAAAACAAAAAAATGCTAACATTAACACAAAAGATCAAATTGATTACATTCTTTTAACATTTACATAATCAAAGACAACAATAGTTTGATTCAATGTGAAGTATTAATTAATAAATGCTATTTTAATCAATTGTAGTAATAACTGTTTTCAGTATTTGACAATAACAACACTGTAGCATTAAAATGGAATCTCAGAATCACTTATTTTTTTCATCAGCTGCTATCAGTTGAATATTAGCACTCAGATAGTCCTAAGTTCAGTATAAATATCACTGTTCATGAATCAGGGCTGTCAAGTCTTGAAAATCCTGTCTCTGATCTCAACCATGCGTGATGTGGAAAGTGCATATTCCACATGAGTAGCTTCTGCACTTCACGGAAAAGCCTCCTGTTATCAGCATTCAGGAACTCATTCCAGAAGACTCAATCACATTACTCTCAACACTGGAGGAAGAGTTGGAATTCAAAACACAGGCTCAGCTACTTAGGGTCAGCAGAAACTCAATCATCTGTGCACTGAAGCACCAGGAATATTTTCTGCACATATTTTTCAAATTATTTTTAGAAAAAAGAACATTTCCTTAAGAGTAGATATACTTAGCTAGTAAGTAAAGCTTAAAATGACAGTGGGTAACACCTAGGAGGAAAACTTTACAATAAACAAGAATATTTAATTCAGTCACGTTTTATGAGGATACTTTTAAGTATTTAGAAGCAAGCAACAGTATAAGACCATTACACTATTAATGCAACTCCGTCTTTCACAGCTAAAAGGACAATTAAAATTAACAACTACCAAAAAGAAAAAAAAAAAAATCAAGTTGTTTTCCCTCATATACCAGCATATATTTACACCCAAGCTTTATTATCTGTTCTACCCTCCCAAGCAATCTGAAGTCTCACTGCCTTTGGCATGACACAGAGAAGGAGGCTGCAATGTAGCACACAATATAACAGGTTAAGCTATCTGTGCCAATCTCTCCTTCTCCTAAGAGGATTAGCACTGCAATATGCTAGAACAAATGGTTGTGAATACGCAAGATGGTACAGCTGGTCTTCCCCAAAAATAATCATCCAGCTGAATAGCCTCAAAACAGGTTTACTCCTTGAATGTTGCTGAAATGAAAGGAAACTAACTTTACAAGCCCAGAATTAAAAAAAAAAAAAAAAAACAAACCACTATAAAAATCTCCTACACCTTGACATGTTCAAAAATTCTAGGTTTAAAAAGGTTAATCAACGTATAAGGGATTTGCACCATCCAACTTTTTTCTCTAAATGAATCACTGAAAACTGAGTATTTCCATTTTCTTAATGACATATTTCACCCTATTATGTCTGATTTCTCTGTTTAAGTCTATGCAAAAGCACACATTTTTTTAATAAACATGTCTTGTGCAACTCAACTCTTCTCAAGAGGGAAACGAATTGCCTGGGATGGGTAAAAATAAAAAAAGCAACACTATTTATTAATTTTGTATAAGTTATCTACCACCCTAGAGATTCCTTGAAGGGGAAGAACATGTCTGAATTTCACCACAGAGTGCCACAGGCACAAAGTGAGAGAAACTAAACAAGCACATCCTGAAGGGAGAGAAAATGCCTGCAGCAGTAAATGACCTACTACATACCTCACTCTCAGGTTTTCTGATGTTATAATTTGTTCATTTCAGGGAAAAAAAGACAATTACCCACAGTTTTAGTTTGTTTTAACAGAATTATTAAACTTTCAAAAGTTTTTGATCAAAAGGGACATATATCATTCCAAAGATCTTTGAATTTTCAAAAGGTTACAATCCTGTGCTAATTTGCATAACAAAGTCTTTGTCATATCTATTTTCTTATTACCTGAAGCAGCAATGTGCATTATTAGAACAGTACTAAAGTAGTTACGCATATCCATTTTTTATCTGAATTCCTATGCACTAAAGTTAGTATTTTCCAGCTCAATGCACAGTAAATAAGGGGTAATTTCATTCAAATATGCATTTCATGATATGAATAAGGAAGTGTTTATCTCACCATTGAATTGTTAAGTCTTTTAAGTACTGATTCACTTGAAAATTCAACAGAGTATTGGCAATTTAGTGTAATATTAAACACATGCATATACCATACTTATACTGACATGTGTAATACTGTTTCTATGATATAAATTATAAAGAATACAATTTACATATTATAATGCATTAAGATTACCTAGGTGATAGTTTGGCCATGTGTACATATAGTAAGTCAAAAGACAATTATTTTCAAATAGGTATTAAATATTTTTAAATGATAGTGAGTTAACTTCTTCTAAAAATATTTTAAAATTGCAATCGTATTTTTCATTCCTGAACTAATGTTCTCCTGAATGAGAACAAAAGTGCTGGGCACCGATTTTTTTCAAGAAGTAAAATGAAGCTAATGACTTCAGATAAAATGCCGACCAATGAACAATTAATAGGTCACCCCATATTAGAGGACAGGCATCTTAATAAGTAAAGATCATTCCTTTTAAAATTATGCTTCAAAAAAGTTGGTGTGCTGCAGCATGTCCAGACAAGGGCAGCAGAGCTGGAGAAGCATCTGGAGCACAAGTCTGAGGAGCAGCTGAGGGAGCTGGGGTTGTTTAGGCTGGAGAAAAGGAGGCTTGTGGGAGACCTTGTCACTCTCTACAGCTGCCTAAAAGGAGGGTGCAGCCAGGTGGGGGTCAATCTCTTCTCCCAGGTAACATGTGATCAGATGAGAAGACATGGCTTCAAATTATACCAGGACAGTTTAGACTGGATATATCAAAAAATTTCTTCACAGAAAGGGTTGGCAACCCCTGGCACAGGCTGCAGAGGACAGTGTGGTGTCACTACTCCTGAAGGTATTTAAGACACGTGTAGATGTGGCACGTAGGAATATGGTAGACTTGGCAGTGCTGGGTAAACAGCTGGACTTAATAATCTTAGATGTCTTCTTCAGTCTTAATGACTCTACGATTTGGTTTAGCATGCTGACACTCTCAAAAATCACTACTCACACTATCATTGACAAGATCACCTGAACAGAAAATGTTGCCAAAAAACCATATGAGAGGTATTTGAAAATCTCTGTCCCATGATCAGATAAGGACACTTGCATAGTTTCTTACACATGAAAGTAAAGCCTTGGACGGAAAGTTTCCATCCTAAATCATACCACTCTGTGAAGGCACTGGTGCCCCTACCACAGCTTTACCAGATTATTCTACATTGAAATGAGAGATATATCTGCTTCAGCAAATCAGCTAAAACTAGATGTTACTTGTATGTACTGTACTCAGAGATAAATAACCACAAAGCTCTGACACTTCCAGAGACCCAAATTCTCTGAATCGAAACAACACTGGATTACAACTTTATCTTCTTTTAAACATAATTCCTGCAAAGTATAGAGCAAAAAACAAGCCACAAATAATTACTGCATTTCCAAGTACAATCATACTAGTATGTATTTACCCATCGATCTTTCAAATGACACACATATCATGAACTTAAAATAAACAATAAATTGAAAATCTGTAATGCAACAGAGAGAGCCTCCCTACGATTTCATAGCAATTAAAAAGTCACAGTTCCACAGCCAGCTGGCCACAGGCATATCCCCAAATACACACAGAAATACTCGTACCTTGCCAGACTTGAGACTAGTCTATACCTTCTTGCTAAAGTTTTGCAACAAATCTGTATGCAGAATAATCTCTACCAAATAACTGTTCTGGTGGTACACATCTCATTCAAATGTAACTTATTAGAAAATACAATGTTGTACTTCTGAAAAACATTGGTTATGTACTTGCTAAAGTCTTATTTAGTTACTGTTGCAGAGTACTGTCTGTGATTTTATTTCCCTTAAGAAAAATAAAAAGTTCAAATAAGTAAATAATTAATGAATGGTAAGAACCTTTTATTCCAAAGCCATTCATGCATTATTTATTGATATTTTGTACAGTAGGTATATACTACACTATGTACAAAAGCACCATTTTTAGTCAAGCTTTGTCTTTCAAAATAGCTGCTTTAGTAAAAATGATAATATGAAAAAAAATCATTAAAACCTCAATAAATGTCTCCTAAAACCTGAAATTATCAAGCATAATAACTGCAAAGCGAGATGAATTTAATTTCAGCATAAACCTCTAAATCGCTATAGAAATTAATGATCATATATACAGAATATCCATATAATGCTATTTAGGCCTAATTTTTCAAATTACTGAATGTATATTACAATTTAAGTTTATTTATTAAGGTTCAAAGTTGCAAATGTTGTCTGTTAGCTGAAATTACTATTTGCAGAATAAATGTATGGGTAGGAAATAAGAAAGCTAGCAAATCTGGAGTTGTATTTTTATATAGAATTTAATCTCCATTCTTACAGTTGACTACAGAGACAAAAGGACTACAAAATTAATGCACTGTCTTAAGTAGATGACATTACTTTTGAAGCAGATTGATTTTGTAATACTGCACACATTTAAACAAAAGCTCATAGTTTGAAAAACAAAAGGCAGGGACAATACAGTAGAAGTGCAAACGTGACCTATCTCTAATCTTTTCTTTTCAAACCTAGGCTACTCAAGAATCTTCAACTAATTATTCCATTTTATTGATGGCATTTTTCCCAAGGGAAGTTATTTAAAAAGTTTAACCCCTGAGCAAGTCATGGCTTCTCCTGCCTTTGAAAGTGTCAAGTGCATTGATTATAACTGCAGGAAGTGTTACCTTCTACCCAGAGAATCTCACCCTTCACAATCTTAAACACTGTCTCTCTCCCAAAACGGCTTTGATTCAGCAATTCAGACCGCTTCAGCTGATATTAAAGGCAGAAGCACCACAGAAAAGGGATCAGCAGTTAAAACGAAATACAAAGAGGAAAAAGCCCAGATCTTGAATATAGTACCACAAAGCTTGAGAGAAAAGCAGATTTGAAAAAGACATCAGAGTGACTAAAAAAAGAACAACATGACAGAAATTAAACAAGATTTTTATGTTCCCCTTCTATGCATTTAAACTCATCTCAACCTCTATTGAAATTCTGATCATATCCAAACCCCAAGGCTTTTGACATACTTTCAAAAATCCACACCCCTTCTTACTCTTTTTTAAGTCTCCAGAGTCACTGTTGGGTATCCAACAAGTTGAATGGGGGGGGAAGGGTTGTGGTGTGGAAAGGAAGAAACCTAATATGCATATGATGAAAAAGGCCATTTAAACTCATATTAAACATTTTTCTTAAAATGATGGTGACTATTTTGAATGTTCCCTATGTGTCCTTAACCTAATACTTAGCCAATGAAAAAACGGCTGAAATTGTTTGAATGGAGAAAAAATATTTTCAAGCCACATTTATCAAAGTACGTTTATCTTGAACAGTGATTTTCTTAGGTCAGTGACAAAGTATGAGTAAAATAACACTATTTTACTGGACTCTAAAACATGGCAACCAGCAGAATAAAAGAAGACAAAGCAATCTCTAAATATCTCTACATTATCAAATTATGTAGCACAGAAAACTGTAAGCATGTCATACACACAATTAATACAACAATGGCAAATGTATCTAGGAAAGGATGCACTAAATTCCAAAGAGACTGTTAGAATTGCAAGTGGGTTTTTTTTTCCAGTTCAGTCATGACAGGGCCAGAAGGTAATGATACATCTGCCATGATGCAACAAGCAGACCTGTCTTCTGTCAAGAGTTGAAATCATAAAGGAATAAGCTGTCGTTAGCAACTCCTCTCCAAACAGTAGAGCTGTCATCTCATTGTTTTCCTCTGTTGGCATGGCGGCTGGTGTGGGTTTATATACCCTGTCAGCTCAGTATTAGTCTAAGCTTTTAACCTTTTCTTGAATTTCTGACTTAATATTTTAACTCCTATACAGCTTATCATGTATTAATATGTATTTTTTTATCAATTAATATTGCTTTCAACTATGCAAATTTTCCTCCTATCTGCTTGGTGAAAGCATTTGAGAGATTATTAATCCCTCATAAAATGTTTTTGAAATAATTAAATATACTGCTTTTTAAATTTTCTTTACAGGGTATGGTGGATTTTAAACCAATTATACTTGACTCATTACTTAGTAACACACTGTGACTTGTGTTTATGTTTTTAGAAAGATCTCAGAAGATCATCCAAAAACCTCTAAGTTTTCTTAGTATAATTACCACAAAAGCAGGAGTTCTAAACATATGTTTTCTCTGCTAAAATGGACTTTACAAGCAATGCTAGTTCTATGGTCTAAGAGAATGAATAAGCCAAGTACATATACCACAGTCAGAAAAGTAACATTTGAAATAAAACAATATAGCAAATTATTGCCCATTTTAGTGAAAGTTGACAGTTCAGTAATATATTAGAAAACTCAAACAAGATTATGATTGCTCTGGCACTGTAACTGATCATTAATAAATAAATGAGGTATTTTATCATCCTTCAGCAACAATACACATAGAAGACACAGAAGGCACATGAATATTAGTATTCTGTGGCAGAACTATAATTGCAGTGAAATGACAGCTGCCTTTTTTTCCAGAAAGCATCACTTGCCTATATTATTGATACCAGGCTAAGCCTGTATAAACTATAAGACCAAACCAAAAAGAATGTTTGTCTAACAAGATATTCTATACTTAAAAGTGAGAGTTACAAGTTTTTTAGCAAGAATTTTTATTAGTGTAATTTAAACATCACGTAATTTCTGGGCAACAATATGTAAATATCCACTATTGAAACTAACTGACTTTTACAAAGCGGAAAGGGAAAATACAAAATATTATGTGTTATCATACTAGTTACTAACCATTAAGACTACTAAATCACATTAAAGTTATAGTGGGAAAATTTACTGCTGTTTCACTGAACGATTCTGTTGTTCCATTCAACTGCCTTACAAAACTAATGACATCTTACTGCATGCTGACAAAAGTAATAACCCTCACTAATTCTTAGTAAATATTGCCAACCTGACAGTTTTGTACAAATGAATGACATTAATATAAGTGAATAAATGCAATATTATGACCAAACAGAACAGAGATTGTAAAAAAAAATGAAGAATAAGATAAAAACAACAGACAACTGAAGCTGAAAACCATGCTTTAGCAGTTATTAAAGAAATATTTCCACAGCTAATACCCATCTCATGCAAACTTTTGGCTTTTTGTTTGTTCATGGAAAGTCAGATTTTTAGGGGCTGCTCTGTTTCTTCTGAAAAACTTGTCCAGGTTCTTTGAAGAACCTATTTTCCAGCTATATGTCAAGTATCAATTCTCCTTTAAGTAATAATACAAGTATCTAAGATATCTTAATATCTGAATTTGAAATCAGGCAACAATTCTCCGATGGTTTTTAATTTTTTTTTTTAAATAAATAAGTGACAGTTGCAGTGGTAGAATTTTATTATCATCCTTGGGACTACAGCTATCTTAGGTAACAAATGCACTGAATTTCCAAGGACTCAGAAAACATCCAACTGTTTGTGCAGTAAACTGATATTCTCTTTATTCCCTAGAGGAGAGGTAGATAGTAGTACTCCAAATCTCTTCACAACGTCCAACCAAGGGAAGCTGAGCTCCTGTTTCCCCAATGACCAAATCTCCTCTCTAAGTACAATAACTTCAGCTTCTCCTTCTCTAACACAGTGAACAGGGGAGCCCCTTAACAACCATTACAAAACCAGGACCATAAATGTTTAATTCTTGACATTCCAAATATATGACCTCATCACTAAATTGAAGAATTTACCTCTGTCTTTCACCACCTTTCCCTGGCACTACTTCATTGAATTACTGAATGCATGGCTAAACAATAACTGATCTGAGGAGCCTGACTGTACCAACCTGGATGAGTCATTTAGGCAAAATATAAGAGAGACAGATGAAAATTACTCTTCTAATCTACATTTATACATTTATTTATTTATATTATTTACATTTACTTTTTATAAAAAGTGGAATAGTTTCAGAGCAGAATTCTCATTATAAATGGAATAGTCCCTCATTCCCAGGGGAATGACTTGAACTTCAGTCTCTCATGCTTCTGTCAAGAATCAGTGTTTCCCACTAGAGAAAGTTTCAATAGAAAATTTCTATTTTAACAAAACAACAAATTTATGCAATATTTTTGTACTGTATTTACAGGACATTGCCAGCTTCTTTTTTTAAAAATATCTTTATTAATAAGTATTTAATTTAGCTTTTGTTACATTCATTCTGTCTTATTAGCATATTTTTCTTTTTCATACTTGTGTTTCTAAAATAGGTTTTGTCCTACCACATTTTAATGTATTTACATGTTTTTCACATTGTATATAATTTTCTCCCTCCTTCTTTTCCCACAATCTGTTCTCTATCTAGTTGCTTATTTGTTCTCTTGGTTCATATTTCAACATCTCTTTTATACTACCAAGTCTGAATTTTCAAATTAACACAATAATGTTATCTCTTCACATAAACCCTTGTCAACGATTCACAACACCTCTTACACAAAAGATCGAATCTACACAACAGGGCTTGATATAAAACATGGAAGGAGAAGCATTACCTACAGGAATTGCACAGATGAAAAGAAAAATGCATTTCTAGCTACTTGAATTCTCACCAGAATATTTCTTTTTGAATCTTTTCTTTACAACGTGCAGCAGCCCCAAAATACTAGAATTCTAAAATACAAAATTTTATGCCTGTACATTGCTTCCTTGTTCCACATATGCTTGAGAAGTGAGGTTTCTTAATTCTTTTTTCCTCAAAAGTGTTGTATAAGAGAGAAATAGTTTCTACTCTTCCCTTAACTTCCTGCTTAGAAGTATCAGTTCATCCTCCTCATTCCACTGCTCACTGATAACCCCGGCTGTTGAATCCCTGTTTTCAGTTTTTCCAAGAAATTAACTGAGAAAAGAAGCACAGAGAAAAGCAGTAAAGTTGTAGGTTTTGGCCTACTTAGAGAGTGGTTTTTTGCTTGTCTGGGTTTTTTAAAAAGCAGGTATTTCTGAAATAGTGCCTGTATGTAAGACATTCAAGCACTACTTTTGTAATTTTCAATTTTTTTTTTTTTTAATTAAAACCTAGTCTTCAGCAAATATTTTAAGCTGGCTGCAATGCCTGCATGTGTTGCAAAGTCACAACAGATCACAGGAAGTTTTAAATCCTACATATCATTATCCACTTCAAATTCATGTAAATCTACTAGAAAAAAAAATCCATGCTCTCTTGTCATGAGCACTGATGCTTTCCTAAGGTCTGCTAGTTTCATTCAAGAACTCCTCTTTAGAAGAAACATAGAAAGATCTAGAAAATAATTCCTTACTTCAAATAATGTTGCATGAGGAGTTAGCACAATTTTCATTCAGGCTATTTATCATCTAGGCTAGTTATCTTCATTTCATAAGAGACAGAAGTGCCTAAATCAACTAGAGGACTGAAAACCAGAAAACCCAGAAAAGGATGCAATTTTTACTATTATGTTTATTTTATGGAGTCCTTACACTCAGTCTACCACAATTTCCTGCATTTAGAAATGTAGTATGATCTGTACCTGAAGCTGACATGGTATCAGCATGTACCTGTATGTATTCTCTTTTTAGTCATAACCTAATGATTCTAAATACTTTCAGTGGAGTTCAACTTCCATAAAATATTGCCTTATCTAAACAGATACACAACCAATTCTCAGTAGAGGGATTACAAGATACAAAAAATAGTAGCACATTTAATGACATAACTGAGTTTGATTTAACACAATTGAATACAATCTAGTCTTCATTTTGAATTAAAAAAATCACTGTAAATAGTACATGTCCTAAACAGGTAGTACGCTTACCAGAATTTTAAGATGCACAAAAACAGACAGTGAGTTTTACAGTAGCTGGAATTACTAACTAAAGAGAACTACGAATTTAAAAACCGTATTAAGGAAAAGCTCAAAGATAAGAACACAAAGTTTGATGTATCAATGTTATCTAATGATTCTATTTTTGTAAAAATATTTTCTCATCCAACAATTGAGACCTTTTCCTGTGTTTTTTTTTAAGAAGCATTCAAAATGCAGAGATAAATAATGTGCTTTTAAGTATAATAACCATTTGAGAAAACAGAGGTTTGATCTCTGCCATATGGGCACAAATCGCTGCACAAAAGAAATAAAAATAACAAAACAGCAAAAAGAAATATAACTCTCCTCTACTAGAAATATACCCTTAAAAATTATCTGTTAAATTAGGGTTAGTATCCCAGTTTGAAATACTCAGTCTCTCATGTTACCCAAGACAGCAGCAGCTCTAGGAAACAACAAAAACGCAAGCATGTAAGCATTGCTACAAAAATTGAAGTAGCTACAGCTATCTGGGCTTTTAGGGAAACATTTTGGAACCCGCACTGGAAGCCCTATAATGGACCTACCATACACCTCTACTGCACTCAGTAATCCTGAGGTACCTTTTGTTCTGTCTCTGAATCTTGATTTAAAATGAATAAAAAACTTTGTTAGAAAAAGATAAGCCTCACTTTCACAGGGCTAGGTTTCTCTCTCTCATGAAGTCTAGGCTGGTGCTTTGACAGTGGGTAAAACAAACCAAAAATAACCTAATGCCTCATGGTTTTATATGTTTTCTTTCTTTGCTTTTTTGAAAATCAAAGAGACTTTTTTTATCCTGAATACTTTTAAAGACAGCTACAAAAATGATTTGTCAACCGCAAAAATCAATAATCGAGCAAAATGTGAACCAGTAACAGTAACAACACTGGTATTTAGAGTAGAACATAAGCTTAACTTGGCAAATATAATAGAAATAATGAGTCTTAAATAGTCTCTTCTAATGTTTACTACAGGAAGTTTCATTTACATAGCAGGGTGCACATGATGAATCACACCTCCAATATTCTAATGTCAAAAACATAACACAAACTGTCCACCATCTCTCAAATAGACGTAACAAAATAGTGTCAACAAAATGTGAATGTCTTCTACTGTCAAATATTTATAAGTAAATCAGAATGAATCAGTATTTAGTGCAAATCAAAAAAAGACTGTTCCTCTAATAAAGTCAGTACAAGCCTAGCAAAAAAAATTGCTTGTTATTATGAAAGCTCGTATTACCATTAGATTACAGCACTCATTGAGCAATAGTATGTACAAATGTAGTGAAATATAAAACAATCCAAACTGTAACGTATTTCTGTAGTGTCTTCTGCTGCATTGCACCACCTGCTAAGGGCATTTGTCATAGCATCTGCCATATTAAACTACACAGCAGTCCCAACACAACAATATGACATGCAACTAAATTTTATTTTACCACAAGACAGGAACTTGGTTCCACAAGAAAAAAGTTCCAAGAAAACCAAAAAAGTATTCCCATCACAAATAAAAGGATTACACAGTAACATACAGGACACTGATTAAAAAATGAAAACATCACAGGTTCACAGCTCTTCATACACAGGCACACACGTGCACATCCACGCACTTTAACTTACCTCAATAGCTCTCTTTATGTATGGTATCTGCGTCCCACTGTCCAGATCTTCATTAATTATGAGTCTCCTAGCCCACTGACCAGCTCTGACGACACCATTACCATGAATTAAGACCAACAGCTTGTCAGGATTTATTAATGCATCTTCACTCATAAAGATAAAGCTCTTTGGTTCAGTCTCAATTGCATCAACCTGCAATTACAGACAACATACATTTTAATGCCTCAATAAAATTCTTTGAAAGAGAACCTGTAGTTATAAAGTTATCTACCAAATTTTTATAAAAACATTCACCATTTAACAACCATTTCAATGCATGCATATAAACTATAATATAAAAACAGAGCAAAATACGCAATGTAACTTTGAAACGTATAAACATACCACATTTTAGAACAGCAATCCAAGGGACATTTAAAATTAAGAAAAAGAATAAAAGGTGTGCTTAAGCTTTGAAACATCAGTTGTTTACAAAAATTTACAGGAAAGGAAGAAAGTCCATAAATGAGCAATTGGAAGTGGCGAGGGGGAAGGAGCAAGTAATTTCTCACCTCTGACACTGTTGCCTGAAGCAACAATAAAATTCTTACATAATACAAAAAAAAAATCCTGGAGAGTTCCACATCAGCCACCTCAACATAAATACTCAATAAGCCACACAGGAGCCAGTACTGTAAATTTGTCTGTTACAAATTTAATAGCATGGGTTTAATAAAATACAGAAATCCAATCTGGGTCTAAATAATAGCTTCATTAAGAGTCCTCCTGTACCAGGGTCAATGCTTAGCTACCTTGCTGTATGAAGAGATCAACGATTCGCTTTGATATTCAGTAAACTGCAACTTAATAGCACATTCAGTCTTTAAGCGAATAAAGCAGCACTTTTTGTTCAATACGAATTGAAGTTTTTACACTTGGTTTAGCAAACCTGTCTCAAGACAAAAGAACTGTCCTGAGTAAATACCATGAGGGCAAAACAAACCCTCATGTCTACTTTTTCTTCTCTTTCTATATGAATACCTAGAAAAGAAAGAACAAAACAGGCACATCTTCCCTTCCTACTGTACTCCACACCCCTTTACCCCCACAGCCCAACTGTCCAGCTGCTAGGAACATTCTCTGCAACAGTGAAGAAGAACAGATCAGGTTACAATCCCCATGTTGAGAAAGAAGGAACTGGCTATTTGGATTATGTTAGTTTTTTCTCATATATGGGTATGTCTTCTTAGCTACTCTTACGATAGGAAAAATTAATTCTGTGTGCATATTCGGACTTTTTTTACCAGAAATCCTACCAAACAATTTTTTAATGAAGTCAATGAGGCTACTTGAACAAAACAAATTTGTAAATCCAAGAATGGTCATGTCTCTCTTCAATATTTGCCACAGCACTGAAGACCTTATTCTCCTGCTCCAAAATAAAATAACATCTCACGTGCCTCAGAGTTTGCACAGGAAATGTACTCACTTTCTCTCACACTTTGTGCAAAAATTGAAAATATGGTAAAGAATATGTTCTACTGAAAAGACTGGGGCTATAGTCAGATCATGCCGCTGCTTCTGAAGCAGCAGTACTGACACCTTAAAACATAAAACAGATTAGGTAAAAAGTCAGCCGACACTGAATCTCAGACAGTACTTGGCAAGGTATGACTGACATCTACCCACAAACTGAATACTTACTATAATTAGGAAAAAAACATTGTGAATTTGCATTTCAGACTAATGTGGAACTTAGCTGCAGGTTTTACCACTTATAAACTAAAATTTTATGTAGTATATAGGAAATACTAGCACTTAGTAGGCACATGCACTAGAAGACGTAACTAGTTAACACTTCTGCAAAGAAGTTAAACAGCTAAAAATATCTACCAAAGTCATAAAAAAACTACTTTTGATTCTTTTCCCAAAATTAAACACATTCAGAGACTTTCTGTCAAGCTAATTTACCTTCAAACAGTAGTAATTTATTAGATCCAGCTTTCACTAAAGAATGCATGTAAAGGTCACTCTAATACACAACCTTACTTTACTGACAGATCAACATAAAATACCATTCAACGCTGGACACACTGAGGTCACATAAAATAATCTGCACTTATTAGTCACTTGTTCTTCTGGACCTACTCAAGGACACTGGTTTCTGATCACTTAAATCTAAACTGAATAAATACAGAAAAATGGTTTTTAGATTAACTTAACAATTTAATTCAACAGTGTTACTTACAGGTGAGAACAATCTTACAGTAATCTGTAGCTAGACATTTCAAACCTATCTAAATTACAATGATAATTTACTGTTTAAAACTACTGTTTAATTTTCTTTTTCTTGGATTTTTTTCCTAATGCACAATAATTTCTTAAAGTTTATGAATGTAAGCAGCTATGGTGAGATCTCTACATATATTACAACATTTTTAAGGTTTTCAAACAGTGAATTTCTTTTTTTGTATGACTTCAGTCTCAAATGACTTTTCACCTAATACAGTAATATCAGTCTATAAAGCATTTCAGGAACACACTAGTTAGTATTTTGCACAGCTGCTATCAATATATAGAGTAAAATCCAACTACACTTGAAATCTAATCTTATTGTCACCCACACTACCAAATCAACAATTAGCCATTACTAACCCAAGATATATGAGACCTGACTAGGCTCCAGGAGTCTTTTATTTTGTATATTGGAGGTTTTTAAGATTGAATGTTGAAAACGGAAAAAAATCCACTTGTATTTTTGTTATTATTTTTCTTATTAAGTATTTTTCTTATTTCAGTTAAGAAACATGACAAAAATTATAAGCCTCGAGCCTACAAAGTAGTTATGAACTGTAACAGGTATAAACTGTAGCTGGAGGAAAGAACATGGCAAATAAGTGGAATTGAAACTGAAAAGACTCAAAAGAGATTGTGAGAATTGTGAGCAGCTGGTGGAGAAAGAAAATTACTCATTTGCTTCCCAAGATGAAAAGTCTCCTTTTATGTGTTTCAACATAAACCTCACTAACTCGCTTGGGTTGAAGTCTTCACAGTATTGAGAATCCTGATTTAGAATTTTTCAATCAAAAATGTAAAACTGAGAACTGGTGATCAATAGTACAGGCAGCTAATTAACATTTGACTATTACCACAACTAACTTAACAAACCTATAATCTGCGGAAATTTTACAAACAAGTATTAACTTATTTTAGGTAACAGAATCGGGAAAGGGAATGTGCATTGGAGATAACAGACCATTGTTTCTCAAAGAAAAATAGCTCTTGGACGAACTTTTACCTATTGAAGTGAAAGAGGAAAGCAGTGATAACCGAGAAGATTCTGCAACGTGAGACATTTCAATGCCATTGCCAATTAAACATGTGCCCTGGTTTCAGCCAGGATAGAGTTAATTTCCTCTCAGTAGCTGATATGGTGCTTTGTTTTGGCTTCAGAACAAGAATGATGTTGATAACACACCGATATCTTGGTTTTTTGCTAAGCTGTGTTTATCCAAAGTCAAGAACTTCTGTTTCCTTGTCTCATGCTCTGCCAGTGAGAAGGTACGGAAAATAAACTTGGAAGGAGCATGGCTGGGACAGGTGAACTGAACTGCCAAAGAATATTCCACACCTCACACCATCATGCCCAGGATATAAACCGGGGGGAGTTACCCATAAGCATGGCCAGTCTGGGTTTGGGAATGGGAGGTCTGGCATCTGGCATTGCACATCACTTGTTTTTTTGTCTTATTATTGTAATTTACCATTATCACTGTATTTAACTTCACTTTAGGTTATTTAAACTGTTTTTATCTCAGCTAACAAGTTTTACTTTGATTCTCCTCCCCATTCCACTGGTATTGGGGGAGGTAAAAGGAGGGTTGAGCAAGCAGCTGCACTCTGCTTAATTTCTAGCTGGGCTTAAAACCATTACAACATGTTATTAATTGTTTGAACTTCCATCTAAAGCGTCCCCAGAAGCTGTTAAAGATGCAGTTAATTCAGAGGCACACTCTATATGGCCTCAGCAGCTAAAGAAGAGCAAAGATCAATCATTGGTTATACCACTAAAACTAGAGAAATACAAATACTTCATCTGGCTAAAATAATTGCAGTCTTCTTTTTATTCCTAACACAACCTTCAATGGAGTACAAAATTAAACTTTAAAAGTAGTAACTTAATGGCCTCTCCCTAAATATGAGACTCTTCATTAAAATTTTCAAGTCCAGTACTACATGTTGAACAATATTACAAGTACAAGACTTTACATTAACAATAATGCAACATGGATCTTGGCCTCCCTGTGTAGAGAAAAATGTTCAGAATTTTTTAGTCAAATATGCTGGCATAATACAATAATGAGTAAGCTCTCCTGACCTGCCAACTGGTCTTACTTTCACATCTGAAAAGAAATTAATTAATTTTTGTATCTAAAACTGAAGCTGTCACCTAAGAAAGCAAAACAAAGACAGCAACTTGGACTCTATATAAAAGGTTGAAATTAAGGAAGATGAGTGAACATGAAACATCATCATGCTAAAAACCTCTGAAGCACAGCATTTCCTATTTCCTACTAAAATCATGCCAGAAAAAAGCACACTACACTTAACACAGTCCTGAAACACATTTCAAATATTCAAAAATCACAGCACAGCCAACTTTGTTATCAGCTGACAGAATATGGAAGGCCAATACACCAACTTTCTGATACCTGTGACAACGTCAGAACAAAAAAGTTTTTGTATTCATCTCTAAAATATTCACATAAGAAGGTTGTGTGTATATATATATATACACACATATGTATATACATATATAAGAGCCATCTTGGTCAGACCAAAGTCCAGGGTCCTGTTTCTGACAACTGGCAGATTGCATAGGGGAATAGTAACAAAATACAGTGGTCATAGAGTGATTCTTGCCTGGCTTTGACAGCCAGTAACTTTGGAACCTTGCAAGCCACAGTTTATATAACTGTGCAAGCATGTACAATAGTTCAAGGCACCTATCCCACCTTAATATCGTCAAATGGTTTTTTTGAATGCATTTATACCTCTCTCCTTGATAGTATTCTGTGGCAATGAGTTTCACAATATAATTGGGACATATATGAAATAATACTGTCTCTTTCAGTAGAGATCTCCTGCCTGATAATTTAAACTTGATGCCCCTTAGGTCCTCTATTATGAAAAAAGCAAAAACCCATTCCCTATTCATCTTCTCTTCACCTTTCATGATTTTATAGATTTGTCATATTCCTTCCTCAGTCATCTATTTTCCAAGCTGAAGAATCTTTGTTTAATCTTTCTTTGTCTGAAAAGCATTTCATGCCTGTGATCATCCTTGCAACTCTCCTCTGTATTTTTTTTTTAATTCTTCATATCCTTTTAGATATGGTGTCCAGACTTCATGCAGTGTTTAACATGAGGGCCCACATAATGAGTGGAATGACGATGTTTTTCTGTTTTGTTCTCGATACCTCATAATTCCTAACATCCTATTTGCTTTGAGGGTTTTTGACTGCCATTGAGCACTCACTGATGTTCTCAGAGAACTACTCACAATCACTCCAACCTCCTTCCTGAGTTGTAATAGCTCATTTAGAGGCCACTGTTGTGTTTACAGAGTGAGTTATCTTCCCCATAATTTCCTATTTACCAGAATTGAATCTCCTGTCATTTAATCATCCAGTTATTCAGCATCAAGAAATAAATTCCCAACTCATCATAATCAGCTTTAGGTTTAACTATCCCAAATAATTTTAGAAAAAAAACCAGAAAAGTTTGTTAGCTTGTATTAATTCCTTTTTTCCTTTTGTTTACAACTACATCAGGCCTTACTAGCATTTCATAGGTAACAGTTTATTTCATCTGTAAAATATTAACACCTTTCTCCCCTTTTAACCAATTAACTCTTAAGGGGACTCCCTTCTCCTGTGCTTTTTAAAAGCATTTAAGTTTGTTGACAGTTTGTTGGAAATACCTGTACTCTTACTGACAAGATGTTTCTTCTTCTTGTGATCTCTGACTCCTGCAATGAATTCTGGAATTTTTTTGTAAGAAACTTGTACTCATTTCCCCCAATATATTACTATTATTAGCTGATTTCAGCAGAAAGTTAAATACAAATCTCATCCTGGATTTTGTTTATTGTACAATGTATTAACTTCTCCTAAGGTGTCCTCTATTGATAAGATGAATTTTACACAGTTGCTCAGAATTATATCCTCTTCAGAAAAAAAAAAAAAAGTAAAAAGTGTGTGGAAATTGGACAAGTAGCATTGGTAATAATAATGTTAGTTTTTCTTATTTGACTTGGGTGTTCATTTTAGCTGCAGCTCATCTACTGGCCTTATCAGCTCTCCTTTATTAGCCTTTACAACTCTAACAAGCTCCTCGAATTTGGTTTTTGTGAACTTCCTGTGATTTTATATGTACCTTGCCAACATTTATACTCTCTTCTATTCTCATCCTAAAAGCTGTTTTATTACTTTTATTAGTCTCCTTTACTAGTTTAAACTAGACGGTTTTGTGTTGTTACTTCGGTGTCTGTCAATGGTGATTTAAACCTAGCTTTTACATGGCTTTAATTTTTCAGCTTCTAGATATATTGTTTCAATTTTTCACTTTTCTATGTGCCTTCATAACCTGTTTTTGACTGTGGTGAGGGCTGGCTACACACAACAGCCATTCCTGAAGAATGGTGTTCGTACCTTGTGTCAATTTTTCCACAATGTTCACAATTAGACACCTGCATATTTTGTGGGTTCTTACTTTGCTCCAAAATGCAATTAAATTATGACACTTCACAGAAGCTGAAAGTAATACATTTGAGAATAGCTTAAATGTATTACTGAACAACTGTATCCATGCTCACTACACAATTTCTAAACACAAGTAAACAGATATTAATCCAAAAGTGGGAACTGGACAGGGCCATTCTTCTTCCAAGACAAGAAACCCAAACCTTAGAGCCAGGCTGATGAATCACCACAGGTGTGACATAGCTGATGGAGGTGCTGTATCCCAAGTTTCTTCATCTTCATGTTTTGGAATTAATTGATCAGCCTTAGCACGGCACTACTTATATGCATATTCCTTATATTCTTTTTTAGCAATCAAAGAAAGTCCTATAGGCTTAAAATCTGGGCACTTCAAAGTTTATAAATGACAGCTTCATGGTTTCATAGACAAAATCTGACATGGTTTGAGAAGTCTTTTGATACATTATCTTTCTGGAAGTACTTCTTGGACCAAAACTTCACCAACAAAGAAAATTAGCCAACAAGCTGGAGATCATAACTAGCACTGCACCAGGCAGACTGTCATGATGAACCTAATCCTATGTCTGTCTACACCGTAAAATCTGAAGTGGGGAAATGCTTTCTCAGTCTTGGTTCTCAGGGCATTGGTGCAAGCACCAGGCCGTGAGTACTGCCCTTCGACTTCTCTGTGAACCTTGTAGCTCAGCTCCTTCTGCCATGACCAGGAGACACTGAAAAAGCCCTTCTAGGAAACTATAAGTAGTTTGGGTAGGTCATTAAAACATTCCCTAAGCAACACTCAGGAAATGGAAACAGGAAGAGTGAAATGTTACAGAACTGGTAAAGCAAAATACCTTTTCCTTCCTTAGCCTAAACAGGTTTTCCTTGACTGAATATGAAGGTTCATCTGAGAACAACAGTAATTCAAAAGATTTCAAAGAGCATAGGAATCCTTCATAATGATGGAAAACCTACACAGTGCTGTCACACTCCAGCCTCCCCTGCTCTCTCCAGTATGGAATATAAAAGTACCTGAACATCACCATATCACATCACATACATTCATAAACACTCTGATATGTCGGGGAGCACTTCATCTCTTCCAAGGGTTGATCAAATATTTTCACTAAGCAACATAAGCACTTTATATTAGACATGTATTACAAATTACTGTAAAACCATTTCTTAAAAAATGACTTGGAGTAGTTTACTCTTACTCAATGTGAGTGTAGTCCTCTGCCAGTGAAGACATTTCTGTTCTCTACATCCAGCTGTAGACATCTCAAAATATTCACAAATACTTTTTAGAAAGCTTATGGCTCTCCTATTAAAAGCATCACATTTTGAAAATTCTTGTATCTGGTAAGGTAAGGAAGGCTCAGATGAAGAAATCAAACACGTGAGAAGTGAGGTGGAACCACACCTCCAGATGCAAACACATGCAAAATGTGAAGGCAGTGTCCCAAGACAATGCCCTGCACAGAGCCCTGGCACACCTTGTCTTTATCTGAATATGGGATAGCAGGCTATGCTGGGCATAGATTCAAAAAAACAATGCCTTTGGAAAAATAAATTATACTTACTGGAAGAGTTACTTTCTTCAAGTGGCATTCGTTCTGCAGTAGTTCATAAATGTATTTAGTAATGATCTGGAAGAAAATAAAAAAATATAAATGCCACCAGATACTAAAAGACTTACAATAATGGCATATGTAGGCAGAAAATTGGTTAAACTTCTAAATACTTGTAAATGTTTTGCCACTTTTCTGAATCCTTTATTATATAACTAATTATAGAATCTGGAGCTTTAGACAAAAATTCTCTCTATTCCACAGAAAACACTTCTTGCCAGTACAATGGAATGGTAACTGTACCTGTGAATCCATCATGCATTGTGGTGTGAATACTTAGGCAAATAACAACCTCAAAACTAAGGTTTGTAACCTATTAATATATAGTCAGGGGTAGAAGAAAGTCTCTCTTTGTAAAGAAATATTTTTAAAGCATCTTGTCTACTAGCAGATATCTGAAATTCTTTCCCCTCCAGGTTCACTTCATGATTTACATGGAAAGCAGATCTGTAACCACCCTCAGCTAAGCTACCTTGCCATTTGTACTCAATGAACAGAGGAGGAATGGGTCAAAGATTGCAAAATAGAAGAAAACCCCATACAGATTCCCCATTATGGGGGAGTTTATGTCTCTTTTCTCCATGTAGCAATGAAATTGAAATTTCAGACCTGAAACCAAAGGTGTCATTTCAGAAAGCAACCAATGAAGAAAGGAAGAAACCCCAAAACCCAAACAAAACATCAAAAAACCCTCACAAAGAAAAAACCCACAAACAAAACCAACATTAAAATCTCAAACAAAAACACAGAAGCAAACCAACCCAAAACCCAGCAGAAAACAAAAAAAAACCTGACAAAACCTACAAAAACCAACCTTTTTGTGACAAAAGACTCACCATCTCAAATGTAACAAAGTTGTTCACATTTCAAAGTCTTGCCTACAATCTAGGGACTTTTTTTTCTGCCCTTACATATTCTAAGAAAAATGGAGATGCAGATATAAGAACTTTCTAACTACAAATAATTTGGGAATTAAACTGAGGAACAAACAGGCACTTTGTCCATTTGAGGCTGTAAAAATGGTTTGGAAGTTGCTGCCTGGATTTCAACGGCTATAAGAGTTTGGGAAAAAAAAAAAAAAGGGCAAATTAAAGAGGTAAAATAAAGGACTCATTCGAAGATGCTAAAATGGTGCTTTCCTTCTCTTTAAAGCTCAGAGAACTGTATTGAAATTCCAGACAGAACAAGATCTAAGTCTCAGAATAGCAATCCAAGAATATCTGGGTACAAACCCAGACAGTATTCTTTAGTCCAACACCTTAAGGCCACAATTACATCCATCTGAACCCACAGTATATTAAGCTCCAACAGAAACATCGCTGTAACAAAGGTTTCAAGTGATGGCATCTTAACTACACACTATGATCCAAGCAAGTAGGAGCCAGGGTATCATAAACTTCAAATTTAATTTTCCAAATGCACAATTACAAAGAAGAGTTTCAATGAAGTCCAAAAGTTTTTATTATGTAAATATGAGGAAACACAATATGCAAATGTTTGGAACACATATGAACAAACTGGAGGTGCCAATAAAAGCTAATTAAAAATGTTGGTATATGCCCCTCCTTTCTTTTCAATAAAAACCCAAATCTTTATTAAGATTGTAAGAATTCTTTCTGATCCTGCTCGAATACATTTATTGATAGAACTACGTTAAAAAACTTTATGGTTTACAGAGAATCAGTCTTTCTGAACATTATTATCTACACAGAAACTGCATTTGGAGAAGGAATTCAGCTGCAAGCGATGAGTTGATTTAAGACATGTTTATCCCCAAAGCAGTATGCTAGGAACATGCATACAGTGTAATTTTACCTTCAGGGGCAAACTTTTTATGGTTCACTGAAATCGACTGCAGTGTAACACCAACAAGTAAAGCAGTTAAGTTCCTGCAGTCTCAAATGCTAATGTTGTACAGACATTAAAGTGAGTATAATGATAATATAGCCTACAACATAGAAATTTTGTTTTTAACTCTCAATTCAGGCATCTACTCACTGTCAAAATCACTAAAAGAACACTTGGAAGAGAAAAAAATTGCTATGCAGAAAATATATTTTCAACACCACTTGCAAAAGTCTACCCTTTTTGCAGCTGTTTGTATCTATTTCTTCTGTTCTTTCTCATTTATTTAGACTGTGTGACTTCAGAGCAGAAATAAATCTTTACTCATCTTTTCCACAGCCTGTCTCAATGGGGCTCTCATTCTAACTCACTCCTTATGCACTACTCTAATATAATAAATAGCAATATAGCCTTAAAAATGAGAGTGTTGAATCAGTAGAGCACTCCGGTGTGGCAAAGACTTAACCTAATGAATGCTTTCAATAAAAGCAAACATAAAGAAAGATACAATAGGTTGGAGGCTCACATGCAAAGTCTGAGATTATCATCCTCAAACAGCTCAGCACCTGGATGGCCTGCATTGCCCAGAGAGATTTCAGGAAAAAATGCCATAAAAAACCCCCTCAAACAAAACAACCCCTAAAACTGCCCCAGTATACATATATACACACACACATGTATACATGTATGTATGTACACATACATGTGTGTGTATATATATGTGTGTGTGTGTATAAATATATGTGCACATATATATATATATATATGTGTGTATATATATATATATTTATATATGTAGCCACAAAAGGGGTTGAGGGATTTTTTGCAGTAGATCAGTATGTTTAGGGATATCCTAACAATGGCTGGTACACAATCAGTTTTAAATTATAGAAAGTGATACACAAAATTTCTTGAAGTGCCATCCAAGTCCAAAATTTTCCAGATTTCAAAACATCACTAATGGCCAGATTTCCTGCACTTACCATAGATGTGTCTGGAAAACTTGACAAAATCCTGTACTGCCTAGGAAAATCTAGCAAAATTCTGTCCTATCTAGGAATATAGCTGCCGGTACTGAAAATGCTACACATCCAACACTACTTTTGGATTTCTATCCTTTTAATGACTTCTTCTGATTGTATGGCTGATGAGTAATTTAAAAAATTAATTATTAAAATATCTTTCCTATAGGAAGCTAAAAGAAAAGGAAACTGTGTGATATTGTTTCTATAGAACTAAGCAGACGTACTATTTCAAATCTATACAATTTATATAGCCACAATTTGTCTAATTAGCACTATCAGCTTGTGCACGCTAGTGTTGTACATTTAAGATATGAAAACTATTGTAGAAACTATTGTAGAATGTTAAGAAGTGTCTTGTGACTTCTTGCCTGAGAAGGTGGTTCTGGTTACACTCTACAAACTCTCCTGGACTAATTATCAGTCACACAGCTGCTCATCACTGCAGGTATATATAATGACAGAAGCTGATCAATTCAGTCCTGTGTAAATAAATCATCTGAACTATCAGCAACAAATTGTTCAGATCCAGACATTCTCAATGCAAACTGTAACACTTACTAGAGAGCCCTACTCATGCTAGTCATACTAACCTGGGATAGCTGCACTTTTTCTAAGGCTCTTGAAACTGGTTAAGTTGTGCCAAAGCTGTAAGCAGTATACTGCATTGTAATTCAAGGCAATAAGGTGGCTGGAGACCAGGCATCACCGTGTCCAAGATTGCAAGGGAAAAGAACCAATAGTAAGACCTGCCCACAGTGTATGAAATTAATTGCCTGATAAATGGAGAAGAAAGTTCTGCATTTCTTGTATGAGATACTGGAAACTTCCACTTCATATTAGAGTATTTCTGCACTTCATTCACATCCAAGTACTGTTTATCATGAAAACACATCCCAAATAAGATAAATAGCTGAAGGTAGAACTCTCAAGGTGTTCTTACTGACTGTTGAGAGAACTTAAGGAAGGAAAAAAGCCAAAACAAAAATCCCAAAACATTCCATGCCTCTCATGACCTCATGACCTATTTTGATAGCGAGGGAGAAATCCTTTCCAGCCACGGAAAGCCTAACACTTCAACTGTCCAAAAAGGGTTGCATTCAAACTGTGTGATAGAGGAAACTTTCTTTCCAGAACAAAGTGGTCTTCTCTGGAAGGAAACTAAATTGCTTATACTTTAAATTGCTCTCTTTGAGCAGAGGAGCCCGTGTTCTGCCTTCTCTAAGCCTGAGCAACTTCTGCCCTAAATGAAATCACAGCTATTTTAATTTTGTTGCACTAAAAAAATTCCCATAATGAAGGCAAGCTGATGAAAGCAGGGACCACAGCTGAGCAGAACACATCCTGAGCAGTAAAATCAAGTAGATTATCCTGGGCATATTAAAAGCACAAGTATCTAATCCTTGCTACCATTTCTTTGTTATAGTTTTCCTGCCATCTATGGTGGTCAAGGTTGAGAGCCTTAATACGTATGGTTCAGGAGTGGAACCAATCTTCAGTGCTCACAACTGCCTTCTGAGGAGCTTAAAATAAGTCAGCCTTGATTTATGTTGGCTGTAACAGAGACTCCCTCCAGAAGTACCTTTTCAAAGTGCTAGTGGTCTCACATATGTAATCTGCAAAGTTCAATAGCCCTATGGATAACTGGAGGATAGACCTTATGTCGTGACCAGTGATCCTTCATATGGATCCAGAAAACAGGCTATTTTAATCACAGAGAAATTAAATTTAATTACTTGGATGGACAGCAAAAAGAACAGAGAGAATTTTATGATTATTTTATGACAGACCTGAGGTTTTACTCTTCCATTGCTAAATATTCTGCACAATGATAGCAAGACTATAATGCTGCATGCAGTCTGCAGAGCAAATCTGAAATTCCAAGTGGAAACCTAGTTCTGGTACACACAAGTGTAGTACACATTAATTGGCAAGGTCCTGGCTTCCTACAACACATGTTCTTTTAAGACTATGGTTCATATAGAGGACTTTCTTATGGACTGTTTTCAATTACCAAAAAACACTGAAAAATTTTCTTAGTAGTCTAATTTGTGAAATCTTTGCAACAGATCATTCTGAAACTACAGATCAAAAGATCATGCATAGAACTATGTGAAAATAGAAATTAAAGACTAAGAACCAGTGACACCAACATGTTTAAAGTTACAAAGATCATGAAGGTACTGAAGTCTAAATACGATTATAAGTAGAGACAAATACCAAAGAGACACTTCAATGCACTAATTATTGGAGGTCTTTAAACAGTCTGGAAAAGAGTGCTGAAAAAAGAATTCTCACAAAGCAAGGAGGCAATCAGTAACTCAGTTTAAAATAATAACCCCTCCATTTCAAGTCTGTAAGACACTGAAAAAAGCCTTGTACCACATTCTAAAAACATCAAAAAACCAGCATGGCATACATAAGGAAAAGCAGAATTGCAGCTGACCCACTAGTGAACTTTTCCATAACAGAGATTTCCACATATACAGACAACAACTCACAACTCAATGACTTGATTAATAACACCTACATCCTAATCCAGAGGAGTTGCTTCAGTACATACCACACCAAAACACATGCTGGGACTCAGCAAAGTGCACTGAGCCTTGCCCGTCAAGTTCCCCTCCCATGCTGTGCTTTACAACCCAAGTCCTCTAAATTCTTTTCTTTCCCCCCTGCGAATGTGCTCCCACTTTGAAAACCAACCATGGCTACCCACCAGAAGATTACATATACAAACAGAACAACAAGCCTGCTGCATAGGGAAAATAAGGCAAACGACAAAGTAAATTACTCAAACTTGCAAAATGTTTTCTCAAGTGAATTCCCAGCTAAAAACATACTAAAAAATTGGCATAAGCCTGTGTGATTTGTAGCCTTTCACTTCTAACCTGGCATCTATCAGGTGTCACTGGAAATCATTACCATGCAACCAACAGTCACGGATTCACGACAGATGTGAGGAACTCTTAGGCTAGTGCAAACCACATAGTCTCTTTGAAGACTATCAAATGCCACATGTCCCACTCTTTCCTCATACGTGCATGCCTCATGACCAAAATGCCAACAACCCTGTCAAATGGCTGGTGTATGGTTAACACATGATAAAGAATAAAGCACATGTGACACAACAAAGGATAAGGCGCATGAGATCGGTTGACATTACAACGACTCCCGTGACAGAGGACAGATTACAAGACCTTAGAGAAATTACAAAGAAGCACAAGCTGTCCACACCATTGCCTACTCCTACACACTTGTAGCAGATTTTGCGGGAAAAAAGGAAATGGACAAACCTACAGATTAAATATATCCTCCTGGTGGACTAGATCCAGCTGGATGGATCTGAGATTTCCCACATCATATTCCTCATTTACAGATATTCAAAACATAAATAGAAAGCCATCATCACCATTACTACTCTTGCTACCACTTTTCATTGCTCCAAGGATTAAATATGAACAGAGACAGAACTACTCTCTCAAAGTTAAGAATGGCTACTTCCCATCATGAGTGAGATGTGCTGGCAACGACACACTTACTCTGTGGACAGGGGCTCCTGCCTCCAAAGATGCCAGCTTGTGAAAAAACACTCATTAAACACTCTGTCAGATCACTTTTCATTAATTTTTAAAGACAGTTCTCAAAGTAGATGAGAGTGAAGAGAGTAAGAGAACCTAGTGGCAATAATTTTCATTGCATGTTTTTATGAGTGGCCAGATTTTTCAGAATAACAGAGATAGTATACTTAAAATTAGGTAGACTTTAGCCAATAAAACATAGCTGCAATGGCATTTTCTTTCTTGATTGACTTCCTGGATTTTCCTAAGTCATATCATAAAAGGAGTTAGTACATTATCAGTTGTCAGCAGTAGTTTATTATTCCTCCAACAACATTCTGAGTTAACTGTATTTTAACCCCAGTTTAATCTCCTACATGAACACACATTAGAGAAAAAAAAAGAGAAAAAACAGAATTAAAATCATTAGTGATATTTTTGGTTTAGAAATCACTGAAGTCTGACCATCTCTATTCTCTACAGTACATCACAGACATAACTTCCTATACCTGAAGTGAAGAAAAATGCAAGGGTTTGTTTTCTTTTCTTTAGAGATGCAAAACTAATGTGACCTTAGGTTTATTTATCAACTCTCATCCTGTGACAGAACCACACTTAAAATGTGTAACAGCTGAACATCACCAGTTCACCTGAGAAATCCACATATAGACATACAAAAATCAGTCTTATTCTTTTCGTAAAGTTGTGTCTTTGACTTCACTTCATACAGTACACCAAATGTTTCATTGTCAGCTCCTCAGACCTCTGAAATTATTTTAACTATTAATTTAGACCTGACATCTACAATCTCTAGAATCTAAGTTTCTCAAAAATGGACCTTCCATGGGCAGAAAATGGATACTATTTTCAAATAATTTCTATTCAGCATAAGAGATTAGACTCCTCAGCACTACTAGTATTTTCTAAGAACTTCAAGGCAGAGTACACAGGTTGGAGGTTTTATAACTTATCTTAAGAATAAACAAGTATAAAACACTAGAAGTAATGTCATTACAAGTAATGGATTTTGTTATTTTATAAAATTTGTCTCCTCATTCGTAATAGGCACTTCAATGCAGAAAGAGAAAATAAGCACAAGAGGGAAACAATCCTTATAACATACAGTACTAACAGACTACTAACATACAGTAGTCTACCCACAATGTTTTCCCCTTTGCAGTTTAACAGCAATAATGTTCAGTGAAACAAATGCAAAATGAATTCCAACTGACTGCCCTGCAGCAAACCTCAAGTGATGGGACTGACCTGAGGCTTGCTACTGTGGCTGCCATAGCCTTGGTTGGATGAGCTTTATTTTGACCCTCAGGTGACAAATCTGCCAATATGTACTAATGAGAGACACAAGGAACTTTCTGACATACTGCTCTTGGATAGACTTATCTAAGAACTGGGACAAACAACAAAAAAAAACCTCCTCACCATCACCATTCTAGAACAAAAGATCCTAAAAGCTGAATGGACTTTCTAAAGCCTCAGTTCACTGCAGGCTACAAAAGGAAAAAAAGATAGGGAGAGAAACAAAATCAATGGCATTTTAAAAATCCACAAAGACCTCACTTGGATTATAGTGTGGGAGAACAATTCATTAAGATGGAACTGACATTATCTCTATGGGGTTTCTTGTGTTTTCTACTGAAAGCAATTCAATTCAACCTTAATACACAGTTCTGATATTCTGGATTTTGGGCTGACTGATCACAGCTAAGATCTCCAGATCTTTTGTGAGAATTAAATGAAAGACAACAGAGATTTGTCATGAATACTGTATATACTGTTGATGTGATTTGACCCAATGTTTTGTTACATGGTCTTTGCTGACACCTGTTGGTTTATTTTTTGTTTTCCCTTTCTTCCCTTTTTAAGAGAAGCATCTCTAATTTTAGAAATCACCTGACAATTATTTGGCTTTAGAAATGGCTTAATTACTAAGTCTATTTTATGGAAATTCTCAGGGCTTTTTTAAATATACATACATATACAAATATAGGTATCAGTACTAAGCAGAGGATTCAGTCAAGCACTTTGCACTACAAGCAATTAAACATCAGCAGAAAGCAAGCTCTCTAGCCCAAGCGGAGACAAGAAACACAATGATGAAAAGTTTACAAAAGACAGCAGGAAACTTAAAAAAGCACAAAAGTTTAACAGTCTAACAAATTTAAATGTAGATTTTTAATACATTTTAATATTCCAATCCTATCTATATAGCTACAACTATCTTATCTCTAAATTTCAGAGATGAATTATGAAAAGGGATCTGGAAGAAAGAGCAGTTTTGATTATTCCAACTATTATGGAAAAAAACCTTGTTTAGGTGGTAAAGCAGTGCTACAGTTTTGAAAGGTTAAAAATCCATGCCAAAATCAAATGACATATCAGATTAACATAGTTAAAGCACACCAGCTTTTGTAGTTACAGACAAAAAAGTCAGTGAGGTGTCAAGCATCATCTAATTCTGCCACTTTTCATTGCTCAGCAGAAATGACCAGATAAATATTCACAGATGGACTGAAGGATTAATTTTATGTAAATCCAGAGCAGAATTCTAAATAACACCTTCTTTCCATAGCAAGATGTCTTCATTATTTTGCCACTGTGCTCCAGAACACTAGTGGGTCAAAATAAACAGGATTTACCTAATTTTAGCTGAAAAGGAGCCCTTTTCTCCAGGCGAAACAACCTCAGCTCCTTCAGAAGCTCCTCACAGGACTTCTGCTGATGCTAAAAACCTTTAGGCATCCACATCCTACCATAGACTTGTGAACATCTAAGTGGCACAGCCGGTCACAACCTACCTCCTCCTGGATTACAGGGCATCTACTCTGTTCCCTGGCCCTGTCTACCAGCTCAGGACGTCAGCTGTCCTGAGGATAACCAGTTTTACTGCTGAAGACTGAGACTAAGGTGTGAAGTATACCAGCCTTTCCCTCATCTTTAGTGAATATTTTCACCCCCTAGCATTTAATAAAGAATTGAGGTTTTCCTTGGCCCTTTTTTTATTAATGTATTTATAAAAAGACTTGTTATTATCCTTTTCAGAAGTGGTCAGATTAAATTCTAACATTTTCTTTCTGCATGACCTAACAACATCGTTGAACACTTCCTGAGTTGGCCATTCCTTTTTCAAACCTCTTTTTCTTTTTCCCCTGAGTTCCTGGGAAAGCTCCTTGCTCAGCCAGGCCAGTCTTCCTCCCCACTGGCTTCTCTTTTGGCACATAAGGAGGGCCTGCTCCTATGCCTTCAAGATTTATTTATTTCTTAAAATACATCCACCTTCCTGGACCACTTTGTTTTTAAGGGCTGTTTCCCATGGAACTTTCTGAATCAGTCCCATGAACAGGACAAACTCTGTCCTCTGGAAATACAGGACAGAAATTCTGTAGAGGCACCTCCTTACTTCAGCAAGAATTGAAAACTTTATCATTTTGTGGTTGTTGTGCCCAAGATGGGCATTCTGACCACCACATCTCCCACCAGCTCCTCTCTGTTTGCAAACAGCAGGTCTAGCAGAGCC